>CM023452.1:133246289-133380616 GCA_013339765.2 Haemaphysalis longicornis | reverse complement strand
CTGAAAGCGTAAAAACCGTTATTTTGGTGTGTTAATCCGCCTGTTTGTGAGCTCGTTGCCTCGCGTTTAGGATGGACACCTGTGAAATGCGAGGCTTGTTGGCCTTGTATAGATAGTTAAAATTGCTTGGACTAAATATTAAGACCCAGAATGAATGAGCGTAGGCTCATTAGTGCAGTGAGAGCAGCGCAGAATATATTACGTACAATAACACACGCCAAGCGTTAAATCACACAACGATTATGAATCAGGGAAAGATAAGTCACGGTATGTTAAATCACGGTACTTCACGCAACGTAACAGTCAGCATTTAAAATAATAGGCATTAATGAGACTAATATATTACAAAAACACAGAGCAATTTTCTAATTCTTTCGTATTTTTTCATGAATACAAAATTCTTCTTAACTTTTTTATACTCATTACAGGAGGAACGTGATTATAAAACATAATTACACAGTTTTAGAAAAAATTGAAAAACAAGAATTTTAAATCAACTCTATGATCAAAAAGTGTTTAAAGATTTTTAAAATTAGACACAGCTGATGGGGAATACAAATCGAAAATACTCCGCCGGGGAACCCAGATTGTTTAAATGGGGTCGCTAGCACAACAACAAATAATGTGGGTGCGCCCTTGTTGTCCCCATTGCTGGTAATGTTAATAAATACACATTTTATTGAGCAGTCACTCTCTTCACAAATGTGGTGTATTTACGAGAGTGCAAATGTTTCTGACGCTATCTTAGTACGGTACATTCGGTCCGTATAAGCGCCAGGTGTATGTCACAGACCAGCGTCGCGAAACCGGCATATGCATGGAGCTGATCGCAATTCCACTGCCCTGAAATTTACTTACTGTTCCTACGTAAGCAGCGCTCCTTCAGGTGCTCATACACTATGATTTAAATCGGTTTTGTGTGCTTGCATAATCTAGGGGAGCACTCATACCTGACTATGCCAGTTGCGCTTCATATCTCAGATCTTGATAACTACCCTGAACAAGCCAATGTGGCATAAATATTCAGGTCATTCTACGCAATAAGCACGATGAATAATGCAAAATTATACGCGGGAATCAGCATACGGCAAATGATTTAATGCTAGGTTGTCTTGTAGCGAGGTTAACGCTAGCAAACATTCATCGTCCGCTACATATAGCGGAGCCAGAAGCGCCAACTACGGGGGGCAGTGGGGCTCGTGCCCCCCCGGACGGCTTTACGGGGGGGCAGAGCCCCCCCCGGGCCCCCGGCTGAGGATTTTTTTTAAGCGCTTGGCTCGGCTCTGCGCCCGTCGACATCGGACTGTTGGCCGTCCTGTCTGCCAACTATTGTTTACAAAAAGGGTTGGGATCTTGAAAGACAGTTCCGTCCTCCCGATGGGCAGGGGGAAACGCAGGGCCGTGTCGCTTTTCTTCACGGTGAGTTAGCGGGTCAGTGTGCGGATTGTTGACAACAATGTAGCGCTGCGCTTGGCTATGGTGGCTAGGGCTTCAGCACCTAGCGGGTTCAGCCACGCCAGCAAAGCGACATTTTGTCGGGAGCATAGGTCGGCGCACTCATCGTGAGTACACTCATTTGTACTCATTTGTACTCAAGCTCACGAGTGAGCACGATGATGAGTGAGTACACACCCAGATTAAAAAAGTTAGTATGATGACGATTGAGTACAGGGGTAAATCCACTACTCGTGAGTACAGAACTCATGCTTGCACTCGTGAGTACATGCACTCGTGAGTACACCAGTGCAAACAAGTTCTATCACAAACTCAAGTCTGGACGCACGTGTACGAGTTTCAGACATTTGGCGCTGTAACTCTCAAGGATGGTAAACTCAGGCAACGAAAACTGCACCTCCCTCCTTTGCCTGTCCTTGTTTGGCGCTGTTAGCGTTTTGCGGCGGTCGCTGGCTAAGCGGTCGCGGTGAAAAGAGAAAAACGAGGGGGCTATAGGTCCCGGTGGCAAGCGCGGCCACAGTTGCTCTGTTTTTACGGCACCTGTTGATTGGAGCAGTTTTTTTTATTTACAAATGCGCGGCCTGGGAACGCGTAGCTGCTTCGTTCCGCTTGCTTCATTCAAATTGTTTTAGGGGAAGCGGTGCAGGCTGCTCACAATGCATGCACTACGCGCACCGCAGTCGCTCTTTTCCGGTCTTAAGCAGTTTCCATGGATGCATGTCATGCTCTGGAGTTGTTTCGTGAGCGGAACCGCTCATTTAAACAGTCGCAGTTAGTTTACGTGATTCGCGTGAAATTGACTGCATGGTTTGTCAACCACATGGTTTTATTCAGGCTCCCGTTTTGAAACTTTTTGCTCAGGTTTGGTAGGACTATGTCCTCGTGCTGTCCATTTACAAGTGAGCATATAGCCCCACCGTGCAGGTTGTGGGTTGTTAATCGGACATCATAATGTCCAGTCGAACGCGTGTAACGCCTTGTTTCGCCTCGCATATTTCGAACAGCTCTGGCATCTTGCTGCTGGAGGAGCGTTTTGCTTTCGAATGGCAACCCGATGCGCTGCTTCTCATTTATGCCACCGTGTAATGATGAAGCTGACGACGACGGTGAATTTCGGTGGTTGTTCTTCCCCTACTTTCATCTGCTGTTTACTGGCGGGGCGACCACTCCTCGCTAGCAACTTGTGCAGAGTTTAAGCTCGCACTGTGGAAGGCCTCGTGAAAGGGCCGTTTTATATGATGAACGCCAACGCCAGACGCTTGGTTTTTACCTTTAGCTGCGTCTTGGAACGTCTCGTAAAACATGTTGCTTGCCCATAACGACGCCACCGCATTTTTTTTATCGATAGCTCTCAGCTTCATCAGCGCTTCTCGAACCAAGAGCTGTAGATTTCCACTGTGCAACCAACGCACCAACACGGGAATACAGTGACGTCAGTGCAAGCTATGACACCTCCGAAAAGCCTGTCTGCAAACTTTGTTTTCGAGGTCACAAAGCACGCCAGAGCAGTTGGCAGTGCTGTAACGGCTGCCAGCACCGGCAGCAACTGGGTTCACTGCGGCCGTCGACTGCGAGCGATACCCGCTCCAAGCCTCCAAAACACATACACTGTTGGGACTTGGCCATCCCAGCTCAGTCACTACTGTTGCGACGTTGCCCTGCCCAGTCCGCTATCGACGTTGGCGCAGACCATAGCGACGAAGTAGCCGAGCTTACGGTTATTTGAAGCAGCATTTATATACAATATATACAAAGGTAGCAAGAGCGTTACATGGCTAAAACAAGCCCGATAGCACTTCTCAACTCAGGGCCTTCGATGAGATGCCGCCGCACGACCGCTGCTTCCGGGCTGGTTTTATACCCCCAGGGTTCGGTTGCAGCCGCGTGCAGTTCTAGTGCCTCTAGTCGGAGCTATCACTGGCCGAATTATGAGTCTGGCGAATGGAGGCGAAGCGATTGCGTCAGCCGAGCCGCCACGACCGGGAAAGGGAAGGCGACTCTGCGGCAGCGTCTCCAGGCGCTACTTGCTGCCTGTCCGCAGGGATTAGTTCGTCCCAGGCATGATTTGGTCCAGCTGTCGCGATGGGAAAGGGAGAGCAGACTCGGCGGCGCCTTTCCCTCTAAGTCGCGGCACGTCTGACGCGGGCGGTTTGACCTATGCGCGAATCAACCCCGCCATCGGCACGTCGCCAGGTGCAGCGAATTTGTGTCGGGCGCTTTGGCACAACACACTCACGGATACAAAAATGAGTGGTCAAAGTCAGACCCGTTTCGGGGGCTCTTAACGAAAATGAACATAGCAGCACGTAGCGCCCCGGTTGTGTCCCTTTCTTTTTACCCCCGAACTGCCCATAAAGAAAAACAAATCGACTCGTTTTTTTGTGCTGATGGTTCAGTCATGCAATATTTTTGAATAAATGTGACCGAAAAACACGTATTCAAAGAAATTTGTACTGGATGCGTCAAACCGCTGAAGTTCACGGTTCATAGATTTGCGGGATGTCTTATTTGGGGACACCTGGTAGTTAGCCGACGCAATGTAAAAGGCCCTCACTGCTGAAGGTGCCCCTTATGATGATGATGATGATGATGATGATTAGTGGTAGCCTCTTTGTTGCGGGGTGATGACGTGTCATCTCATAGGGACCCCCCCCCCAACCACTTGCTCCCCCCCCCCTCCCTTCGCCGCTTCGAGGCGCACTCCAGGTCTGCCCCCCCCGGAAAATAAGAAGTCTACGCCCACTGTCCTCCGCGAGCATCGCGGAGACGGGCTTATATCCGCGTCCGCGGCTAAACGCTTCTTTCAAACATCGTCATATGACACAAAGAGCCTGCAGAATCTAGCACAAACTGAAATCAGAGGGTCTTATCAGATACCCCACTCTTCCAATGATACCTTTTATCGCTTGTAAACTTACTGCATACTTCCAAAAATGCATCCGCCGTGTGATCAGCTGTTCGTTTAAGTCGAGGAGGAGGAGGAGTAAACATTTATTGAGCAAAAGGACGGGAGTGAGGGGTGGTGGTCAGCTTCCTACGTCCAGGAGGCCGCGAGCCTTTGCTGATTCCAGGGCCCGTTGCACAAGCGCTTTTTGGCGCTCCGGTGCCGAGCTGGTCAGCGCAGACTCCCACTGCTCAGGGAAAGGGGAGAGGACGGGGTCAGGGTTGCGTGGGCAGGAGTAGACGAGGTGATAGGTTGTGAGAGGAGTGTCGCAATGCGGGCAGTTGTAGGGGTATGTGGATGGAGATATGTGTGCGAGGATGGTGTGGTTGTAAAAGGTGTCAGTTTGTAGTCGGCGGTAGATATATGCCTCGTAGTTAGATAACGTGTGGTGGGGGGGAGGATATGTTCTTCTCGTGTGGGTGTAATGTGACAAGAGTGAGCTGTAGCTGTTGTCGAGGGGTGCCAGGTGGGTAGCTCCACTGTCTGTGCCCCTCAGGGTAACTTGCATTGAGGATGGGAATGCCCGGGAGTGGAGTCGAAAAACAAAAGAAAAGTGAACGCGCAGCTTTTGTGTGATTATTAAGACGTACATTCCTTGATTTCGCTCCACGTATGTACACAACGATAGTTAAGCGTCCCCGCCCTTGCCCTCCCCATGTCTTGGGAAATATCAGCGCATTTCGCATCTAGTTGGTCGCATTTCGCATCTAGTCCTACCTTGCTTAAGTTTAGACGACCGTCTTTAGCATTTCGGAAGCTGCACTAGTTTTTTTTTCATTCCCGTACAATCTATTCTCTTGTACATTCTCTTTCTTCCGGACTTAGCAGACCATTTATTTTTCTGTGGTTTCATTAACTCTCCTTGGTCCTTGCTATAATGCGGGAGTGGGCACATAATTAACGACCCACAGCCTTAGAACATACTTAACATTTTCGCGGGCCCTATATTCCGACAAAACGCGCAAGTTATTATCAGGTATTGGATAATCAGATCCCGAATAATCTTTTTCTACGACGTATACATTCGAAACAAAGCCGCATTTGTTGTCCCCGCTGCAAAACGAAACTAACCTCTCACTGTGCCAGTATAAGGTTTAAACACCTGTGCCTGACGCATTCGGAGGTGACAGTGGTGACATGCTGCTGCCATCGCTGACGCCCGTATACGAGCGGCGAAGAAGCGTGCAGTACCACGTCCCCAGATAGCTGTTGTTGGCTTTCGAGCACTCTACCAGGACGCAACTGTATTTTGAAGTGCCCCAAACGTAGAATTTGCTTACAGACACCAACATATAACACGTTGTTTATGGCACGGAAGGTCAAGAAGAAGCGAGAGAGAACCAAAACACTGCATGAGCCCCTAACAGCTGCGCAGCACTCATCCCGTAAGCGCCGCACAGAAGCGGCGGAATGCGGCGCAGCGATCGCGAAGCTCGAGGCGTATATATTATGCATAGCACAGCTAATGGAACCGCTTCACTTTAAGTTCTGCCGTTCAGCGTTAGCAGAAAAAATATGAAAAACTCCAAGCGTACGTGAGCGTTCGCTTCGCGAGGGGTGCATATAAGCTTGCGCCTCGTGAGGAGCTCTCAAAAAACAGAAAGGAAAATACTGAGTGCATGCGTGAGCGTGCGGCTCGTGAGGATCACCCAACGTCGGACAGCTCGGCCGTCAGGAACACTCTGCCCAGCATTTATGGCAGGATCTATCGCTTGCTGTTCTTCTTACCAGTTCAAGTGTGTCCGCGCCTGAAGTGGGGAGCAGACACCGATTTTGTGAATCTGGTTGCCGCGGCTTCTAGCGCGTGCTAACGGCGTACACTTTGGGAGAGATGTGAAAGCCTGCGGACAGAACGAACCGGGCGAGACAATCATGGAGAACTTTCAGCGGAAGTTCGGAAATGAATGTTCGGGTGCAACAGCCGGGTTTCCGACGAAGGGAAAGGGGCCGCCAGCTATGCTGTTTCTCTAGCGCCAATTTCTTTTTTTCCATCTCTAATGAGAAAAATAGTTATATACATACAGTGAATGAGATAAGAGCAGATTAGACCTCAGTGTGGTGGCACTGTTTATTTCACAGGATTTACACTTTTTCTCCAGTTTCGTTATCTTCTTGCAGCTGCGTGCACTACTGGCCTATGCAAACATATGGATGGCCGCTCTGACAGCCCGGGGCAAAGCAGTGGGAGTCAATCTTTTTTAAGCCTCTTTCTCAGATGCCGGACGTGAAAAAAACCCCTTTCTCCATGTTTTGAAAACACTTAAACTTTCCAACAGATGGCACCGGATGCACGTGCGAACATCGCGATCCGCGTTTCCTCCAGTCGGCGGTGGCGTCAGATCGGCTGCTGATGATGATGATTGATGATTGATGATTTCTATTGGTTTCCCCTTTGTATCGGGGTGATGACATGTCATCTTACCAAAAAAGACTACTATACCTATGTTTTACACTTTTGGTTCAATACTAGCGCTGCTTAGGGCAGGCACAAAAAGCTTATTAGGCACAAAATACTTTTTTTTTCTGTTACAAGTGGTAACTGTCCTAGGCAATATTCCCCTCTCTGCTTTTCGTCCACCAGCATTCTAATCTTCTTTTCGTCCCCTCGACAGCCTTGCAGCTGTCGAGGGGACGAAAGCTGCAAGGTTCTACACTAGCGCCCCTAGCGGCGGTCGACAGGTAAGTTGCATCCACTGTAGTTGTATGTTTTATGACGGGAGAGATGGTAGAAAGGCCCTGTAAAATTGCCTGATGCGTGACTCTACCAAAGGCCTCTGCAAGGTATAAGGCTAGATTTGCACCTGTGTCAGCTCGTGGTGGTGTGGCTAGGATGTAATGATGAAGTTGAAGATGAAAGCTCAGCACGAAGGCCAGACATTGTGGATGGGAGAGAGTTTCTTTGATTTACGAGTTTGAGGAGGCGAGCATGCATGATATGCTCTTGAATTTTCCCTATACAAGATGGGAGTGCTACCGGTCTAATGTGATCAATGCTTAAGTGTTTGCAAGGCTTAGGAATTGGAGATGTTTGCGTGGGTCCACGTTTGAGGCAGCGTTCCTGCATTCCAGTGTTGGTTAAAGAAGTAAGTTAACATGGCAACAAAGTTGTCGTCTAGATTACTTAACAGTTTGTTGGTTACCCCATCTTCACCCGGGGCTGAGTTAATTTTGAGATTAACATGTGCTGCCCTGACTTCCGTCTCCGTGATATCTGCACATAGGTGCTCATTAGGAGCTCCCCGATAGTCTGGACGGGGGCGTTGCTCACCACTGGGAATGTATTTCTCTTTGAAAGTAATAAGGAGCTGTTGTTATGTACCAGGGTAGCTTTGTATTAACTGTGTCATGCGATTAATTTGTGCTGTTTTGTACTGAGGCGGGTCAAGTAGGTGTCTAAGCAGGGACCATGTGCGTTTCATACTGAGTGTTCCCATTAATTGATCGCAATTTCTCCCCATCTACTGTTTCCCAGTTCATCCTTATATTTTTCTGTCTTTTGTGTAAGCTCCGCTATTTTCTTTCTTAGTCGTTTATTGAGCTTTTTGGGCTTTCCACCTTACCCGTAGGCTACGTAGGGCTTTCCATATGCTATGAAGGCGCGAGTCTACCATTTCTGCCTAAATTTGCGGACAAAGTGGCTGATCATGCACTTTCTTTTCACTAATAAGTTCGGCACCACGACTGTGTAGGGTTGGTAGTTCGGAAGAATGATCATAACATTGGTTGCGGGTTATCCCGAAGGCATGCCAATCTGTTATACATTTGTGTTTGCGTTCAGGTTGGGGGGTGACGCAGGATGGGATGGGATGATATTGTCACGGCGCTCCATGTCAGCTCCTTACCGACCGTGGCCGGTACTTCCTGTCTCGGGTTGTTGACGACCTCCTCCGCTCTTGCCACACGAAGCACAAGCTAACCACCACCTGCCATCCCCAGACGGAAAGGCTTAACAAGGTCATCACAGACATGCTCGCGATGTACGTTTCCGCGCACCATCTGGACTGGGACGTCACTTTGCCGTATGTTACGTTCGCATATAACTCATCCCGCCATGACACCGCCGGCTATTCTCTGTTGTTTCTTCTTTACGTCCGTGAACCCACTCTTCCCTTAGATACCCTACTTCCGGATGGCTACCGAATATGCTCGCGATGCTGTCGCTCACGCTGATGGCCCGTCAGATAGCCCGTGCCAAGCTCTCGGCTTCCCAGTCCTCTCCGAAATGCCGCTATGACGAGAAACACCACACCGCCCACTTTACGACCGCTCCTTGGTTCTTGTCAGCACCCTTTGCCGCCGCATTGGGCTTCCCGAGAAACTGCTGCCTCGCTTCAAAGGCCCCTATCGGATCAAGCGTATGGTCACACCCGCGACCTACGAAATTGTTGCCGTCCCTTCATCCTCACCGTCGCTGGACCCAGCAGCTCAACTCGTCCACGTCAGCCGCCTCAACCCGTACTACTCAACGACCCTACCGGTTCCCTGAGCCTCATTCTAATGTGCACCGAGACGGCGCTCCTCGGCCGGAGGGGGTTATGTCACGGCACTCTTGATATTTCACATGGCAATGCACTGGATCACTTGGTGGTCAATCCATCGTACACTTCATCTATGGGTACGTGCCGCATCAGTGGGTCACGCAAGGCAAGCCTAAGCGAAGACGAAGTGGTCGCCTAGAGGCAGACTGGCTCGAGCTGCGCTGGTATCCTCGGCTTTGGACTATACGCCTTAGACTGATTCTTTGAGAACAGATTGCTTTTATGCACAGTGTGTAAATAGTCCGCATCTGCCTCCTAATAATAGAGTGGTCGCTGCTTAAGTTGTTTTCCGTGTTGTTCCAAGAGGCATTTTTTATGTTGTGAGTAAATGCATGGTCCGGTGTGGTATCTCTCTGTGCACTATTTCCTGTTCTTGCTGGTATGTCCGGTGGTGTTTCGAGTGTGAGCCTGTGCGAGTGTGCATGCTCCCACAGTAAGTGTCCCTTCTTGGTGATTGTCGAATAGCCCTATGCATTGTGCGGGGCATTGGAGGGGATGATTATTCGCTTCTTGTTTGGCCAGGGAGAGCAAGGCTCTATACGTTGAGCCCATACAGACGAGGAGAAGATGGACATTTTGGGTACATGCTAATCATGTCGTGCAGTATGGACACGCTGTCAAAGCGTTTATGGGTTGCCGAAATGTTGCGATGCACAAGAGCACTGCGAAGGCGGGAAATTTGAAAGCATTGGGTGGTAGCAGTGAGCGGATAACGGCGCTGCAGCCCATTACGGCGAAGCACTGCTCTGCACTTCCGACAGCTTTCACATTGAGTGGAACGGCTTTAATTTTATTCTCTGTATCTTCCAGACAAACCCATTGTATCTTTAACGCGGTGCTCGCAGCACTTCCTCTTGCTGGAGAATGTAGCCCTTGCAAAATATTTCGCATTACACGGGGTAGTTCATCTATGCACCTGCAGCTCAGCTAAGAGAAGTTCAACGCGCATACGATTTCTTTCGTATCTCCACAAACTCTCCATTACCGACAACACACGCACCAAAGAGGATGCGTTGAATCACATAAAAATTTCTAACTGCTCGGTCCGGAACAAATCCGGGACGGTAGCTGTCCCGACAGGGAAGGCGCGGGACTCTGAACGCTCCATGGAAAGTCGGGATCTTCCCGTGAAATCCGGCACGTTTGGTAAGACTATATGGGCCTCGTGGCGGCATTCCCAATTCAACAGTAACCAAATGTTCTAATAAATGGCGCGCGAATAGTGAAACGCGGAAAAGCGAGGGGAAGAGGCCATATTTTTCAAGTGAAGCTTGAAAGTAACTGACATGAAAATGCGATGTGTGTGTGCTATGTGTGTGTGCCTTAAGGAGCTCTGATGATGACGATCAGCTTAATTCGCGTTCGCAGGTGATTTTTTCGGTCGAAGAGCAGGCAGTTATGCGGGCACGCGCTTGTGAGCGTAAAAAATTTAAAAACAAAAAAAGGAAAAATTTAAATCAATCAAAAATCAAAAAGTTATATAAATAGGCCCAACATTAAGCTCAGATGTACTTATGAGGTGCGCTGGATGAGGTGCTCAGCCTCAGAACTTGTCATTGTGCATTGCGTATTTGCCACCAAACTTCGCGTGGTTCATGTTTTAGCTTAGGAAACGGACGTTTTTTTTTCGTTTCACACAATTAAACACGGTATAACCCTATCAGCAGGTGGCTTTGCAGCAGCTTTTCCGAGCATCCATTTTCGCAGTGCCAGGACAGTGCATCAACCTTTAACTTTTCAAAAGCGCTGTCATTTTCCGCGTGATGCGCTCATGCCCTCACTACGAAGAATCTTGTCGCAGGTGTATTAACGCAGGGATATGAAGCAGTCTGTTTCGTCGTACGCGGAAAAAAGAAATGAGAAGACGAGAGCGAGCCCCTCCTGTAGCCTTGCAGCTGAGCCGCAAGCTAGAATGACCTCGGCGCGCAACGGAAGTGACCTCAAGAGCAACGTGTGTCCACCGGTCCTGAAGTCGTCACCAATCGTCAAACCCGGACCTAACGGACTCGCAAATACATTACATTACATCAGCGGGTCGTGGTGAATTGCATGTGGAATCTAAAAGATGACAATTTAATACCTCACGCACTTGTGCTGTCTAAACATTCCATGGAAAAATATTTAGCATATGTAGGCAGTTTTGGTATCTTGACGTGAGTGAAAGTAAGAAAGATAATAAGCCAACTGTAAAAGGAAAACGTAAATAAACAACGCGAATTTGATTATACATGATGGGATAATTTAGAAAGGGTACCTTCACCCGAATTACGGGTTTACTTCCTGGCACAAACCTCATATTTATATCTTGCAACGAAAAAAAAATTACCCAACGTGGAACTACGCAGGTCACCAAACGCGGTGGGGAGGAAACAATAGGCTAAAAGGGACTACATTTACGAAACTACCATACTGTGCAGAGCGTTTTTTTTGTTTAAACATCTGTGAATAACCTTGCGGACTCGTCATGCAAATAAGCGATCCCAGACCGCGGTTCCCTGCAATTTGCTTTTTTATAATGCGGTGCTTCCTGTGTGTCGCACGAACAAATACTCCGACTTAATCTATATACTCCGTCAATCCTGAAGCGGAGCTGTGGACGCAACTCCAATCGCGTATGAACGCTACTGGCCTCTTTTCTTTTTTCGTTCCCAATATGTCACACTAGTGAACAGAGCATTGTTTCGGCACTGCCCAGGAACAATCGTAGACGAGCAGGTGGTAGTCACCGTCCTGCAGCCGCTCGTAGCTTTCCGTGTCTCTTCAGTGCGCCAAGTCTCGGAAGATTTCGCGAGTTCCTTTAATGGCGAAAGCCTTTTATATATGCCTCACGAGTAGCGAAAAAATGGGTTTTAGACTGTCCGTATGGTACCAAGTTTCAAAGTTGAGGGTTTTACGCTCCGAGCTACACCTGGGGCGGCCTTGTCAGTTTTGTCCGTTTACTTAAGGTGCTTCAAAGCGTCCATTTCGAGCGAGCCCTGGTCGGTAGAGAGCAAAGGGCGGAATTTTACGCTGCACTATAGGACGGCGGGGCGTCGGTTCCTGCGCGCATCATTAGCCAGATACCTTGCAAGTGAAACTACGTCAGCATTGATATACAGGGTGTCCCAGCTATCGTGCACCAAAATTTAAAGAAAAAGCAATGGCGTTACTCAGAAGAAAACCTAGTGCATAATGTTTGCAGTACTGTGGAGAAGCGGACAGTAATTTTTTTCGTAATGTGACTTCATTGATAAATCGTGATTAATATTCTAACTCGAGAACTATTCTCCTAATCATTAAAATGTCAGTGAGGAAACTTGTAGGTCCCTAAATACGCACTAACTGCGGTGTTTTAAAAGCGTTTTGAACTAATTGGAGATTATTCTGATTTGATAATTAAACGCAAATTAGGAAAAAACCACTGACGCGTTTCCCGCTGCACATAAAGCAGGCTTTTTTCAAATAAGCTGATTTTAAAGTCGGGGCTTCGGTCACCCGTACCGAAGAAGACAAACGATCACCTTGATAATTCGCATGCAGGGAAGGCGTGCTAGACGGAGTACTCGCCTTTTGCTGTGGCAGATCTAGGCCCCAAATCGGACAGCGATTTTTTTCAGTTTCTTTATTTCAAGCAGCAAAATCAGGGCGCCTTTTTGGGAGAACATCCCTTAGACGATGCACGAAAAAAACCTCTCGGGGCGTCCCCGGGGGGCGGCACGGGCGGCACGGGAGAAAACAGGCCCCCGCATTTCTTTAAAGACGTAGTGACATGAAGTCATGGTGGCTGAGTTCATACAATACCGAAAGAAACGAAATAATCAACAAAACTTTTCGGGACAGTTGAGGTTTATGAAAATGAAAACATAATATGTCCGCATACAAAACATGTCAGCCCCGAGGAATTCATTATGGCCTTGCAAAATGCAGTTAGACTTTAGCACTCGAAGGAAATTTCTTGGTTATGCGTGGGTGCGACGGTATCCTGCAGCTCCCTTTGCCTGTTGAATTCTAATCTTCCTCGTTAGTTAATTTATTATTCTATGTAGAGCGCAAGTAATAGGCGTTTACGAAAAATATTTGGAACGTTTTTGAGGTAGAAAACTCGAGGGACTCTTGCTAATGCACCCGATCCTCGAATAGAAGCGGGAAGCTATGGTTCACGGTGGGTATGGGATGGAAACAGCAGGGGAAAAGAGTTGATCGGGATATAAAATCTAGGAGAGTGTCCCAGACTGCCTTTTTAACTTGGGCAGGTCGGTGAGTGCAGGAGTCATTTCAAGACATTTTTCTTAGGCTTAGCGGGAACAGTGCCAAGGAGAACATATCCTTTGTTTTAAATCGCGGGCATGCCCAAAGAAAATGTTCAGTTGGGTCAGAAAGTTCACATTTGAAGCATGCGTATACTTTTGTTAGGCGAAAAATGAAAAAAGAAGTGTGGTTGATTTTTATGTCATAGCAATCGGTAAAACACGAAAGTTAAATGTGCAGCGAAATATGAAGCTGATCATGTTTTGCGGGTTGGCCGCTGTCTCTTGGGCGTGCTTTGCGAGCGACGTCCTGCTGGCGGATCGTTTCGGCACAGGTGTACTGGCGTCATTGCCGTGATGGATATGACGTCAGAGAAATCTTGGCGTATACCGACATAAAACACTTTCGTGTTAAAATATAAAACCCGAAAACGAACACCCCTAAGTATAACGTATTCTTTAGTACTAAAGATTGCTTCCCCGCAAGAAGAACCTGTGTGCAGGGGTGCTCCCTTTACAGGCCGCTTGCGCCTTTGTACTGCCGTCATTTCCGGGACGGATATGACGTCAGCAAAATCTTGGTGTATCCGGGAATAAAACACTTCTCGTGTTAAAAAGAAGACGTGCGTTTTTATCAGGGGAAGCGCTTTTAGGCGTACTTTGTTGTCTAAGGCGGTCTTGTTGGGAACAAGAGTAGAACGAAGGAATGGATGTGTATTTAACTAGGGAGGCCAGAATGTCTTGCTGGTGCTTGACACAGGCCGGTGTTCGTCAAAATCCTAATCAAGCACCCTGTCTAAACTCACTTACTAAGCAGTTCGTACACGGTCACATAGGGTATGGCATATCCTCTTGGAGTAGTACGTACAATGTCCACTTATCTCATTTGCAACATATTCAAAATCAAGCAATTCGGAATGATAAATTTTGGTAATTTTTCATCGAATACTTTGCGTATACTCCAATCGTTGTTTAAAAAATAAACAATTTATTACCAAAAGTAACGAGAAACTACGGGACGTTTTCAACTACCGTTTTGACAACATCCTCATGGAATACATCACCACTCTCTATTATAACCTTCGCTCCGTCTGCACATTATAAACTGCGTTCATTCTGTTGCAACCAGATTAACTTGTCTTGCTTGTATTAACTTGGGCCTTGCTAACGCTCAGTTTTGTTTCGTTATTTTACGTTTTGGTAAGCAGCAGGGTGATACCTAATGTTCTTGGGGGGGCTCGAGCCCCCCTGTTGCGAAAAATAAGGCGTTCAGGCCCTCTTCCGGTCTTGGCACGATTAGGCTTCCGAAGCCGTTGTGATGATACGCACGAGGAGGTCAAGGTGTATTCAAGTTCAGGTCCCGGAGCCGCCATCATCTTTCCCTGCGGAACTTGTGATTCGAGGGGCGCTGTTCAGTTTAATAGAAATGGCTTTACAGCCTGGAGCGCGCATCAGGATTCGCACCAGTGTCCTTCAAGCAGCCCCCGTACTATCCATGGGCTTTCTGAAAGCACTGAACATCTTGCAGCACAAACTGCTCATGAAATCTAAGTTGAAGGGATTGCGCGCGGCCCACTGCCACCTCCCTACAAGGCAGATATAGCAGCCCTACTGGCAGGCTCCGTTCCCTACCCTAATTCCCCAGCAGCAGCTTGATAACACCACCCTTCCGCTACCAAGAAAGTAATACGTCTGGCACTACATACGTACTCTTATTCAACCATGTAATGCTACCCTCTCCAAGGTCTTACCCTTGCAGAGAAGGTTGCGTTTAGGAGGATTCAAGGTTGTGGGGGCGGTTAATTCTTGATGATCGAAGTTCGGAGGTTATTTTTGCAGCCACTTTTGCCCGAATTGGTACCACAGCGAGGCAGAAGCTGACCTCCACCTAGGTACTCTGGCACTGCTTCTCCGTGCATCGCCACCTGAACCGCGAAGCGAACCTTTGCAGGTTCACCTGTCAGCTTTCCTCACCATCATGTGATCATGCACATTCACTTATGCTCTGCGCAAGATAAATTCTTATAGAGTTCCATGGGGAGCAATCCGTTCAAGAGCACGTGGAGAGCAATCCGTTCAGGCCAACCGCCTCTGGCTCTTGCCACTTAAGCTCCCACGGGTGACAGTCCCGTGTTTAATTAGAAAGCGCTACTTCCCTCGCTGATCGAGAATCCGGCGTTGTGGTCAAGCGATAGAGCACAAGATGGTGGAAGGCCCAAAGAAGCAACAACAAAAAAACACGGGAAGTAATGTTCGGAGGGAAGCCGAATTGCTCACAGAAGTTCCTAGAAACTAAGTGAACTGATGAAGTTGAAAAAAAAAGTTACTTTGGTTCTGGGACCCCACGTGCCTGGAAAGCGGGAGTGGTAGCATACATCCCATACACGATGGCGATGGAAATCTCATAGGTTTACCCAATGAACGCTGTCGCATTCCGTTCAGAAAACTGCGTTAGCGACATTTACTCAGCCTTCATTCGCAAGGCTAAAGCTGCCTGACGCCCCAATAACATGCAGTGCCTGTTTTTCCGGCGTCTCTTGCTGACGAGATGCCAGTAATTCTGCCCTATTAAGCTAACTTCTGAACACTTTTGTAGGGTCACCCGCGAGGTCGTTCCCCTCGTGACTGTGGGAATGATTCAGTTCTTGAAGATCTGAGACAAAAGGTCCAACCAGACGCAAGATGCAACATTGAATGTTCCGTCCCGATGGATCTTAGATTTCGTTCGTTATTCTGTCTCGATTGCGGGTTCCGTCTCGTTAGATCTTCCGTCTCTTTGGATATCCAGCCTCGATTGTAACGTCTGTCGCAGTGAATATTCAGGCTCGATTAGATCTTCTGTATCGATGGACCTTTTATCTCGTTAGATATTCAGGCTCTTTGTATTATATGAACGTCCGAAGCACTCCACAATCACCTTCAATGCCTTATTCAACAAAATAGCAGTGAGAACGTCTGCGTCTTCATGTGCCAATGTATAACGTCGTCTAAAAGATGGTAATTTAAAATGATGTATGCTCCCGGCATCTATGATTTTTACCCGAAACGTTCCATGGTGCCAGTAGCGCTATTTCCGAGCGGATGTTTCACAGAGATGAAACGGCTAGCTCACGAGAAATAGGCCGACACTGTCGTATCGACTGAAGAACGTCTTTTCCCAGTGGAGCAAACTTTACCAGTGGGAAGTCGGCCCCACCGATAAGGCGGGTTGGACGTAGGTGCTTCCATGCAGTTGGAGCGTATGGATCACACGAAATAATTGTAAAATATAATTTGTAAAATATAATATATAAAAATAATTTGTAAAATCTAGGGCTGCTGTGAATGGGCACAGTGGCAGAAACAGGCACAGTTAGTTCTTTATATTATTCTAGTGGCCAACGATGTATACTGTTATCGATCCACTGAGAACACCATTCGTTCGACGACCTCTCAGTAGCCTCGTATGTCACAACAGAGTCATGACTAAGCTCCGTCGATGCACAGGATACCGATGAGGGGAAGAATGAAAATGCCTAATCCATCTCAGGGATGTGTTCACTTTCCGCCTATTGATCATAGTCAGGATGGTGTGGTAAATGTACCACAAAACAAATCTCTCACCGTCATGTCCTCATCCCTCCTGCGATAAGTCTAGTAAAGTTGAAGTCTGGGCGAATTGGTTAAACATGACTCAGACTGCAGCGCAGGAAAAACACACCCAAGGACAAGAAAGAGGCATGAGGAATGACAACAGCCTACTGGTACAACGGCGAACGGCCCGGAAATTACCGCCCTTTCACCGTAGCCGGATTCTCTGGGGCAATAGGGTGGCTGATAATACTTTACATGGCGGAGCCGTTCCCGTGATTTTTTGGTAATATGTTATATTCACCAAACACTGGGTTTTTGACCCCAAAGGGAACTTTTTCACGCACCAGCAAACCCTTTTTAAGCAGCTGTTCGCTTGGGAATTGAAAGCATTCTTTTTGAAAAGAGGTATTTGTTACATTTTAGGTGGGCTGCCGCATCAGTTTTCCAGTTTGGATGGACGAAAAGGAACAATAGAAACGTTTAAACCGCGTCAAGGCCCCAGTAGGCCACTACGGATAGGCATGGGAATGGGATTAATACGGCTTTACGAGGCATCGTGATCGGGGGTAGAAAGTTTGGTTTTTCACTCTGAACGGTGGTTGATAGGTTGCTTTTAATTTTTTCGCAAAGGACCAGCAACTCTTTCTGCAAAACGGCTTAGGAATGAAAGCATTCTTTTTGAAAATGAGGGTAGTTTGTTGTATTTTAGGTCGGTTTAGCCTGCATCAAGTTTATTAGTTCTGCTATTATACGAATAAGACACAAAAAGGAGGCGTACCTGGGGTGCGTCAAGGCAGCCAGGTTGGACACATACGCGATAGGCATGAGAAATGTTGTGGTTCTTGGTGCAGTTACGAGGCCTGTGATGGTGGGGAGCAATATTTTTCACCTCCGCTGCATTCTGAAAAGTGGTAATAGTGTTTCTTTCTGCTTTATTATCAATATTATAACCAACCCTGCCTCAAACACGGGAAACAAAGTTAGCATTCTGTTGGGAGAAAATATTCTGGGAGTGTTTAGACATTCAAAGCACCGTCATTCCTTTAACTTCACAACTTGCTGATGCCGAGGGTAGAATCCAGGAACTGCAAGCCAAGGGGGGTGACCTGAAGGCATGCTTTAGAAACGCGATAGGCATTCCAGCCGTTTTTAAGCCCTCCTTCTTTAATATCGTGATAAATAACGCGCCTGTACAAGGCGGTAAACCTTGTAAGCGAAATTCCGGTCCCTTGGGGGTACAAGTACGCCACTTCCTGTACACTCCAAGCGCCCTCTACTGCTTCCGTGTAACACTCATGTGTTCGTGAGAAACTGCTAAAAGATCCGGACTATTGAACCTCCGTAGCTGAGAAGTAAAATAGGCGGGTTCGGCACGGAAAACCGAGGTTCGGGCCTCAGCAGTAGCAAAATGTCTGCAAAACCTGTCACTTCTTACTGCAAAATTTTCTCCTGGCTCAATCTTACTCATTGTTTCTCAAAATTAGGGTGGTTTAGTAATTTTAAACAGCAGAGTGGTTTTACAAGCCGTGAGTTCGGCATTGCGGAAAAAAATGCCAAGAAAATGCGGAGCGCTCGTGAGTGCATGCCTGGCAGTAAAAGGCGAGCGTCTACGGCACGTGCAACGACTGTATAAAAAATCTCGTAAAAACCACCAGGAGCGAGAAAATGCCGAGCGATCGTGAGCGCTTGTCTCCTGGCGACCGCAGAGTTTTAGGCTCGCGCAAAGGCTAAAAAACAAAAACAAAACGAAAACAAAAACAAAACAAACGAAAAACAAAAAAACATACAAAAGCAAAACGGAAAACTCAGCGCTGTCTTCAAGCTCTCCGCTCATGTAATTCTTGGCCTGAGGAACACGACGATCCCGATGCATATGACGTTGACTATTACTAGCATAGTGCAAAGCAACGACGGAGCATGTAAATGAACAATTTCGAACCTGTGCAAATGCGTCGTGATGTGTCCTTCATGGCTCACATTTACACCCTTTTCCATAAGCAGCCCGGAAAGGAGGAAAATACTCGAAAACCGGTTCTCTCAGCGGCCCGCGCGTTTTCCGCTTCCGGCGGACCAGCGTTGCCTGGCGCGCTGGGCTGTTAACATCGCTCGGCGCGGTGTGCTCCGCTGCGTAGTTACAAAGTGTTTCGCACCGTGTGCTTAGTTTTTGCGGAACTTTCAACTGTTTTAGCCAATGCTGCGATGCCGTTCAAGGCGCAAACGTCGCCTGGTCAGCACTACATGTGCGGTTGTGGGTTATCGAACAACCAGAGAAAGCGAAAAACAGTCGCCGACAGCATACATCTGCACCACACTGACTGGAGAAAATGCAGTGCGGTTGCGACGTGTTTTTGCTGCATCGCTTCCCAACGGACACCGAGTTGAGATATCGGTGGACGCCGTTGATAAACCGCAACGACGTTGTATCAACGACCAACTCTAGGGTTTATTGGGTGCACTCTTGGACGGCAAGCAGACGGAGCAAAATCCATTTATCACACGCAAAGCTGCGACTGGGGCGACAAAACAGAGACCCCGAAATGTTAGAAGAAACTCTATCCTTTACAATAGAACACTGATTGATTGATTAATTGATTAATTATGGGGTTTAATTGCGCCGACACTTCACAGCCGATGAGGTGCGCCGTAGTGAAGTGCTCCGGATTAATTTTGACCACCTGCGGATTTTTCACGTGTGCCGATACAATAGATTACAATAACCTCTGGTTGCTTGTAGTCAATTTAAAATAACATATATTATTTGGTCATTATAGCGCATTGGCATTAAACAATCCCCTTTTCATCAAATTTTAACCTTTAAAATCGCGGCGTTTGTATATACTTTTTTTTTCAGGCGAACGCATTACACTGCCAAACGATATGAAAGGATAACTTTCTCCATCGCACACTGCTGGTCGATAGCAGGATAAGCAGGCAGCCCAATGTGGAAACGCAGCTCGAGATACGCGAACGCTTCATTTAGAAAATAGATCAACCTGTTGACAACGCGGTCAAAGGAAAAGTTCCTCATCCGTTTACGTTGCCATGGAATCTAAAATACTACTATAACAAAGCAGTTACTGCTGATCGCGTAAAGCATTTGTGGTGCAAAAAGAGGGTCCACAATGGTGGGCTCCGAGCGACAGGCCGCATGCGCTGCGCAGAGTTAGGCCAATCATGATCACGATCATGATCAACCAATACCAACTCGCCCAAATGTCGATCCTTCTCACAACCTTCCAATAGTAATTTCACAGGCTGTGCTGCCGTGTTATTTGTCCACTCAGATAATTTAGTTTCGTCAGTAACCGTCATAAGTCTAGTCAGAAAGATTATATTGCATTGTAATGACAACAGCGTGGCAATCGCCTCGTCGAAAGTCCATCGCGAGCGCGGGTCAGCGTCACCCACACGCTTGGGCGCTCCGCATTCGACGTCCGCGCTTCCGTAGGCATGACTAATCGGTGAACATAACAAGCATGGTGGCATTGAAATTACGTATTTACACCACGATATCGATTTCTATGTCAGTCGGTCCCATACCGGCAGCGTTTGCATTGCGGAACTGCGGAGCACTATCGCACAACCACCAGTGCCACTGCGACTCGCAACAGCCGGGGTCAGCATCTTCCGCTCTGGCAGCGAATTAAAACCTAAAATCTGTCCCCAGGTGGTAAAAATAAACTAGAACACACACACAAGCGTTGCAACTGCTAACCTAACGCCAAACCACTACGCTTCACTCGGTAATGCACGGGCATTGAACAGGAGCACAGAAAGAACGGAGCACTTAACAGCCCAGCGCGGCGGTTTCGGCATTCACTTCATAGACGGCGCTAGAATCTGGTCAGAAAAAGCAAATGGCGGCACCCTCCTTCAGAAAGCAAAATGGTGTATAGGTTCCGTGCACTGGTGTTTCGAGCACGACCGCGGCGCCATCGAACAGCGCGCTCTGCAATAATCGGATGTTGGTCCGCCCGAAGGAGCCGCGGTATGGGACAGCGATTCCGCAGTCGTTTCGAAAAGGTTGAACTAGTAATGCGAATTTCTGTTTACTGCTGGTTCTACGGCTTTCGTAACATTTTGAAAAACGCCGCGAGGATGCCGCGGGAAAAATAATTTCCCTTGGTTCCCTTGCAATGAAGCGGAAAGCCGACAGCGATGAATATCGCGCAGTGCGGCGTGCAATGTGAAAAAACGCCGATGGACTTGTGGTCATAAAGTTGTTTTGCTGTTTTGTGTGAAGGTGTTTTACACTCGGGGATCTTGTTTTTGTTCACGTCCGCTATAAGGCTTCGGTGGGGACCTGTGGAAGATGGTGCCCGGGGAAACGCGCATACGGAACGCGAACTTCGTCGGGAATAAAAACAGCAAAATAGCATACATCCCAGAAATCTTCCACACGTGCTACGGAATTTCAGGCGGAGTGACGGTTGGCTGAAGCTGCAGAGACTCCACAGGGCAACCACCCCGGCTAAAGCGAATGGGCCATAATTGTGCGCGTCAATAACCTTGGAGCAGTGAGGGTGTCTGACGTTTTCTTTCCTTTGTCGCTGAGCGTTACACCTACCCCGGCCTTATAGTAACCACGGTTTGCTTATTTTTAACAAGATATATGTTTGATTCCTCCACTCTATTACCGTGCTCATCGCTGCTTAGGCCTTCCTATGTGTACGCGCGGAGCTCCTGCCCGTGCGGCCTCGGCGGCTGCTTTGACTGAGATATCGCGGCCAACTCCATGCGACTAGCATTTCGCTGACTCAGAGGGAATACCGGTGTTGATACCGGTGCTAAAAGTGTGCAGTAGGTGCCCCGGTGTTCACAGTTATGAGTTGGCAAAGATAGCAACAACTGCACCACCATGTTTACCACGAGCCGTGGCACCCGGTCCTGCACGCGCAGCTTGTCCTCGACTATTTCGATTGGATTCGCTGAAAATCCTAATAAAATGCAGTAATTCGTGAGCCGCGTGTTACAACAGAACTCCCAACCGCTCACTGTACCCGCTTTTAACCAAAATTCGTAGCGCACACCATTTATGGGCCCCATGCCATTGCTGGAAACATCGGACGGCTCCGCTGCGCTCGCGAGCTCCTCCCGGCTGCTGTAAACCTGGTTTGCGGCGTGTAGCTGGCGACTACGTTTTGAGGTTTTTTTTATAAAAAGTGTGCCAGTATTTTCAATCTCTCTAAAACATTTTTGCGCGCCATTTGGGCATTCGGGCCATTTATAATGTTTCGTACAGCTTTCTTAGAGTCCGTAATTGGAGGCTTTTTCCTTGGAATTCTCCATACCTTAGGGCCAATATCAGGGTGCCAGTTTCGGCCTTCTCTGGGCTGGTGTTCGTTAATGTAGGCAGTCCATGATTTCTCCTTCTTGGTCGACAATGCCCAGGAGGCATTGGTCTTGTTGTAAAAGCAGCGTCAGTATATACAGCGTTTGGTATTTTTTTTAACTTTCTGCGTAGGAAATTGACCCTGGATTTCCTTCTGTCGTCATGCAGTGGGGGTCTATGTTTGGTGGGATTGAGAGCGCTTTGAATTTCTCTCTGGCGGCGTTGCTGAGGTCTTCTTTGTCGACAATTGATTGTGCATCTACCCTGGAGCCTACTCTTTGCAGAATGGGCCCTGCCAGTTCTCGTTTTTCCAGCCTTTCCTTTTGTG
Source organism: Haemaphysalis longicornis (assembly GCA_013339765.2). Lineage (NCBI taxonomy): Eukaryota > Metazoa > Arthropoda > Arachnida > Ixodida > Ixodidae > Haemaphysalis > Haemaphysalis longicornis. Next base: position 133,358,220 of record CM023452.1, on the reverse strand, counting down.
AAAGAAGGGTAGCTCCACAAATTTCTTCAGAAGTGTTGGACACGCCGAGACTCATGCGTTTTTCCTGTGCTGTGTGGTTGGGAAGGCAGAGAGCCGACTTTGTATGCAGTACGCAATATTGTGGGGAAGGTGCGGGGTAATCTCATGCACTTCGAACCAGGCGAGTTTACCGACCCACGCGAGTGTCATCTGGAGACAACACCAGTGCATAAGTCAAGTCGCCGCATTGTAGGGTCCAAAGTAGGGTCCAAAGTAGCGATAGTAAGGTCCAAAGTAGCGTCCAAAGTAGGGTCGCTACTTTGCCGCACACACCGCTGGCCGTTCCAGCGGCGACATCTTCGAAGACGTCGATGGACTGGCTCGATCATTTCGATCGGGTCGCTGCGTTCAACAAGTAGGACGACAGCACGGTAAGCTGAGAAGCGTTTACTGCTCACTCAGAGAGTCGGCACAGACGTAGGTACGAAAACCACGCGGCCTACATTTACAAGCTAGGTTGGAGTTTCGGCGGCCATTACTCGAAGACTTCAAAAACAGCGAGCGGAAGGAAAAGGCCGAAATTGCTCTACAGTCCAGGCCGGAAAAATCAAACGAGAGCGTCTCTATGTTGGTCGAGGACATGCGCGCTTGTTTCGTCTAAGCCGACCCTGGTATGAGTGAAGCAAAGAAGGTGCGCCACCTGATGCGCGGTGTGAAGGAACAGCTATTCGCTGGCCTTGTACGCAGCCCGCCAACCACGGTTGCTGACTTTAGTTTCGGGAAGCGACCTTCAATGGAGCGGGCCCTGCAGCAGCCGCAACATGCAGTACGGGCGTCAAGCCCTTGTGGCCGCCCTGCGCTTCAGCGTAACGATGAACACGCTCTCCGGGAGCTCGTGAGGAGCGTCGTGCGTGAGGAACTGCGGCTTCTTCAGCAGGGTGACTGTCGACAACTTTCACTGCCTTTACCGACGTCGTCCGAGACGAAGTTCGGCGAGCAATGGCACCCCGCGGCACCGGCCGATGTTGCAAGCCCTGTTCGAACGTACACGGATGTGTATCCTATGCTGGCTCCAACAGTGGAACATCGCACTTACACGGACGTGCTGCGCACACCGACCTCGGCACCGCCCCAGGGTGTTACCAACACTGGACTACAGCCGTTCGTACGCATGTTGAACCCGTCCTCACGGTATGAACCAAGACGTCTCGAACGGAAAGCGACCGTGTGGCGCACATCCAGAAAATCGGCCCCTGTGCTACCATTGTGGTGAAGAAGGCCACGTGTTCCGTCACTGCCCTCACCGCCGCCTGGACTTAGCTGGTTCTCTGCAGAACGAACCTCGACCGCGGTACGGCGAACGACCCCGAGAAATCGAGGAGTACCTTTCCGCCCACGAGCTGACGTCAACTTCGCCCGCTACTCATCAGTCCGAACGCCTAGCCCCTCGCAGGTACTCATCACCGAGCTGTACCGACTCTCCTCGATCTGGCGGGAACCGGTCTCTGAGCCCACACCGGGAAACTAAACCCAGCGACCTCCGGGGGTGAGGCCGCTGCGCATAAAGCTCAAGAACCCTCCACCGACGCAACGACATCCGCATGACGACCACCGAAATTGAACGTGTTTAGAAGCGAACGAACTTCTTTTTGCCGACATCCCGGTCCTCGTCGACAACACTCGGTAACAGCTCTCGTTGATACCGGCGCTGACTATTCTGTTATTAGATGGTCACCTCGCGTCCAAGCTGCGTAGAGTAACGACGCCATGGTGTGGACCGCCAATCCCACAGCTGGTGGACACCTTGTTGTGCCGACTTGGTGTATGCACCGCCCGAATTCAAATTCAAGATTCACTTTTTCCCGGTTGTTTTGCCGTGCTGCGGGAGTGCTCGAACAAACTTATACTCGGTTTGGGACTTTCTCTCCACGAATACGGGGCCGTGATCGACTTGCGGGATCTTTTGGTTACATTTTCGAACCCTCTGTCAGTCGACGACGAGAGGGACCTCTCCAGGCCTACGCTGCGAATTTGCTACGAGATTGTTACTTTAACCTCCCCGAAGCAGTATGTTCGTTACTGTTGAGTCGAGCAATCACCTGTGCAGTTGCGGTATCGCCGAACAAAACGTTCCCCTGCTGCTAGACCGACAGGTCTGGCGCAGCCAGTGGCCTCGCCGACCATCAGCAACCAACAAACAGAAATACTGCTTACGAACTTGCAGTCCAGAACGCCAGCATTTGTCTCCACAGAACAGCAGTTGCATACGTGGACGCCATTAAGCGACGAGAAGAAAGGAATCTTGTTCTAGGAGTCTTGTCCACGCAGAAAGAATCGGAGAAAGTTGCCAAAAATTGACTTAAAACCCTGACCTGCTGATGTCGCACAGCAACAGCTTCGCGATGTTCTCGACTCATTTGGCGGGCTGCTTGCTGGTAACGTATAAAGTTCGACAAACAACCATCGCCAAGCATCGAATCATCACCGACGAAGACGAGCGACCACATTCACCAACACCCTTACCGAGCGTCAACGAAAGAACGCGAGGCTATTCGTCGCCAAGTGAAAGAAAATGCTCAGACGGACGTCATACAGCCGTCGACAAGTCCTTGGTTATCCCCGGTCGTCCTTGTTGAGAAGAAAGACGGGTACTCTTCGTTTTTCGCGTAGACTACCAGAGCTTAACAAAGTTACGAAGAAAGACGCCTATCCTTTGCCGCGTATTGATGACTCGTTGGATCGGTAGCGCCATGCTAGATTTTTCTCGTCTATTGATTTGCGCAGGTGGTATTGGCAAATTGAAGTAGATGAACGGAGACCACAAAAAAACAACTTTCGTTACTCCGGACGGCCTCTACGAAGTTAAGGTTCTGCCGTTTGGTTGTGCTTCCGCTCCCGCCACTTTCCAGCGGATGATAGACACTGTTCTATCTGGACTAAAGTGGCAGACGTGCCTTGTATATTGGACGACGTGGTAGTGTTTTCTAGAACGTTCGAAGAGCACCTAGTGCGTCTGAGAGCAGTTCTTGAGGCCATCCGATCCGTCCAACTGTCGTTAAAACCAGAGAAGTGCCACTTTGGGTTACGAAAAGCTGAAGTTTTTGGGCCACCCGGTGAGCTTCCAAGGCGTTCGCCATGATACCCGAAAAGACAGCTGCTGTCGCCGCTTTCCCAACACCAAGCAACAAAAATGCCGTACGCCGTTTTCCCGGCCTCTGCGCGTACTATCGTCGCTTGTGGATAACTTTTCCGATATAGCGGAGCCGTTAACTCGCCTAACAAAGAATGATGTGCAGTTCAGTTGGGGGCCCAAAACAGTGTGCAGCGTTCGACAAACTGAAAAGTCGGGTTGCAGAGCCCACCTGTGCTCGGCCACTTTGACGAGCACGCTGACACTGAACTGCATACTGACGCAAGCAACATCGGGTTAGGTGCAGTGCTTGTACAGTGGCAATGATGATGTAGAACGGGTAATCGCTTATGCGAGCCGTACTCTGTCACGTGCCGAAGCCAACTACTCAACAACCGAGAAGGAATGCTTGGCTGTCGTTTGGGCCGTCACCAAATTTCGGCCATATCTCTATGGACGACATTTCAAGGTGGCTTCTGACCATCACTCTGTGCTCGTTGGCCAACCTGAAAGACCCGTCTGGGCGTCTCGCTCGCTGGAGTCTCAGGCTACAGGAGTTCGATGTCAGTGTCGTCTACAAGTCTGGCCGTAAACACAGCGACGCAGATTGCCTCTCCCGCGCCCCAATCGACAAAATCTCGACCGAGGATTTCTTGGAGCCGTCACTCCTTCTGACCTTGCTCAAGACCAACGAAATGACCAGGAGCTTCGCCCAGTCATCTATTACCTCGAAGGATGTACCCCTCAGCTACCCAGATCTTTCGCACGCGGCCGTACATCATTTTGTCTGCGTAACAACATCCTGTATAAAAAAAATTTCGATGCCACGGAAACAACATACCTGCTCATTCCACCAAGAAAACTACGTGCAGAAATTCTGCAGGCCGGTCACGATGAACCGTCTTCCGGACATCTCGGCTTCGCCCGTACCTTAGCCCGCATACGTCTACGGTATTACTGGCCGAAACTTGCGGTTGATGTCAAGCGGTACGTACAAACTTGCCGAGACTGCCAGAGGTGGAAAATCCGCCCGAAAAGCGCACCGGTATACTCCAACTGGTTGACCCTCCGAAATTTCCGTTTCAGCAGATCGGTATGGATCTTCTGGGGCCTTTTCCTTTGTCATCCTCCGGCAACAGATGGATCGTCGTCGCTACGGACTACTTAAAGCGTTACTGTGAAACGAAGGCCCTTCCCCGAAGCACGGCCACAGAAGTTGCCAAGTTCTTTATCGATAACATCGTCCTTCGTCACGGTGCCCCGACAGTTGTTATCACGGACAGGGGAGCGGCGTTCACAGCACAACTTCTTAAAGAAGTGTTATATCTCAGCTGCCCAAGCCACCGGAGGACAACCGCCTACCACCCGCAGGGGAACGGACTAACGGAGCGGCTAAACAAGGCCATTGCCGATATGCTCTCTATGTACGTTGACGTCGACCATTCGAACTGGGATGCCATACTACCATACGTGACCTTCGCCTACAATACGGCAGCTCAGGAAACAACACGGTTTACCCCGTTTTGCTTGGTGCATGGTCGAGACGTCCTGACAATTTTGACTCCATGCTTTTACCTGACGAGTGCTCTGTCGTCACCACAGACGCCGAAAAATTCGCACAGCGCGCTGAGGCCACACGGCAGCTGGCTCGCCAGCGCATTCGATGTCAGCAAGTAAACGATGCGTGGAGGTATATTGCGCGTCACAGGGCGGTTACATATCGACCAGGAGACCTCGTCTTGGTGTGGAGCCCTGTTTGCCCGAAGGGTTACTCCGAAAAATTGATGCGTCGCTACTTTGGACCCTACAAGGTTCTGCGCCAGACAAGCGACGTGAGCTACGAAGTTCTTCCTGAGGGCACAGTACGTTCTCCTCGCACCACGTCACAGTCCGACGTCGTCCACGTAGCACGAATGAAGCCGTAGTACACCCGTTCGACTGAATCTTCAACTGCTGTGTTTGCCGTACGACTCTCGGGACCATCAATCGGGACGATGCATCGGGACGATGCTTTCTCAGCGGAGGGGGTAATGCCGCATGCCTGGGACAATCTCCCTGTTTGGGTATGTGTCTTTCGGAACGTTGGGTCTGAGAAGAAGAAGAGGCTAGGTGCTACCACGGCAGCTCTGGTTGTGCGTCAGCTTAGGTGCCTTCTGTAGGTCTTCTAAACCCAGTAAATACTGTTTTTCTACCTTCATTCAGGACAATATAATGAGAGCCTGTTCCTTTTATTTCCTGTTTAGAGAGTGGAAAGGCAGACTGTAAGCAACTCTTCTTAATAATTATGCCTGCATGATACGAAAGGTTTCTTCTTCCTTCAGCCCTGCTCGCTTTTTGGTTATCATCCTAACTCTCTTTGCAATTGCAGCGTGGATTTTTTAAATTTTTGCTGTCGTGAAATTTGCTCTGCCATTGCTTTGAACAATCATCTCAAGAATTCTTAATTTATCTGTCTCTGCTACTTTGTGGTCCCGGAGCTTGATTTGTATGTCCCCTGGCCTCCTATATCTAGTGCCGGTAACTCTGATGACTTCAAAATTTTCCGGTGCGCACTCTAGGCTCGTATTCATCGCCAGCTTTTCCACCAAGTTTGTGGCTTCTTGGACAGCCTGTTCCTTTAGTGTCAGGAAGCCTTTAGTGGCCCAGATGGTTATGCTGTCAGCGTACAAAATGGAAGCAATTCGGGGATGTCTTGGAGTTTCTTTGCTTTGTTAATCATTGTAATTGTGAAAAGCAAGGGGGAGGTAAAAGAGCCCTGGGGCTTTCCTTTGTTTGACATTTTGAAGATGTCGGAGCGAACGCCTGCAATCCCAATGGATGCTCTGCGGTCTGGTAAGAAGGCTTTGACGTAGTTGTATGTCCATACCCCGCAGTGCACTTTGTTAAGTGCTCCTAGGATGGCCCTGTGGGACACACATCAGAGGCTCCCTTTTAATCTAGGCCAGGATAAGGTTTTTGCCTCCTCTTGGGATGTTCTGTAGCACTTCTTCCTTGAGCATTAGAAAAATATCCTGTGTGGAGATGCCCGTTCTGAAACCCAAAATGGTGTGTGGTACAAGGTTGTAGTCCTCGACGAGTTTGACAGTCTGTTCATAACGACTCTTTTGAATATTTTTCTCACACATGATATCAAAGATGTGGGTCTTAGTATGTCAGTTCCTGGCATTTTTCTTCGTTTCGGTATTGTGATGACATCTGAGTGCTTCAACTCAGGTGGGACTTCGCCCTTCATACACAGAGTATTGATAATATATTCTGTAATTTCTTCTACTTGTTTGTCACCGAGGTTCCTGATCATTGCATTTGTGATACCATCGGATCTTGAGGTGCTGTTCTTTTTTACAGCAATCATGGCGCTGTAAACCGTCTCCTTGGTGATGTCTCGGTCGAGAAGTTGGTTTGGTTTGCCCCTGTACACTTCATTGTAGTGCTCCGGGATCTGTTTGTCCTTGAGTTTGTCCTTCAGTGCTTCAGTGAGGTTTTGATTGCTACCTTCAAATGTATGGGCTATTCTTATGAGCAGGTGGTTGCTTTCAATCCTCTTTTCAGGGGGTTTAGCATGCTTTTAAAGATTGCCTATGTTTTTGAAGTACTCAACGTTCCTTGCAGTGATTCACAAAAATGGTTCCAATTTTGTCTTGCTAAGACAACGGCATATTGTCTCGCTTTCTGAGTGATATCTGCAATACTTCTTCTTAGCTTTCAGTTTCTTTTTTGCCTCTTCCACCTTATTGTCAGGCTATTTCGTGCTTCCCATAGGTGCGCCAGATGGCAATAAATATTTGGAGTCTGCGTCGATGTTTGTAAAAATGCTGTGGAGTGTGTATTTTTTTTTTCAGATTGGTACACCATTCTCTGATGGAAGTATAATTTCTTCCGTATTGCTTTCATCACTCAAGTATTCTCTGAACGTCTTCCAATCGATGATCCTAACTGTCGCGAGGCGCCTCCAAAATTTGACACTCGGGATTGAGATACTAATTATCGAGTGATCACTCCCTAATTTTTCTCCTAAATGTGTCGTCTTCTTCCTCCTTTACGAAGGGTAAATCGGTGCATATATCCCTGGCATTGTGTACGTCTGCTCTGGTTGGCTGGGTGGGGTCACTGATGAAAGTTAGGTTGCAGATTTTTGCTGGTATAGTAATATTGTCTCCCTTCCTCGAGTTATATTTACAACCCCATTTTCTAAGGGCAGTATTGAGGTAACCTACTACGATGACCTGATTGTCCTTGAATATCTCGATAGCTTCCTGGAATAGATCCTCGAATACATTATCGCTTTTTCGCATGGGGCTGTATATGTTAAAGGACAAGAACAAACCCGATATATGACATCGGGAATATATGACATCGGGTTGAACTGGTGTTGTTTCTATGTATTTTTCTGAACTGTGTTGTTTACCTTGTAGACTTCCGCAATTCCGCTGCCGGATTTCAAGGCGATTCTTAGTAGTGGACACCCCTATAACCCCTATACTCTAACGCTAGAGCTGAATTTAGAGTCACCTTCATTATTTTCGGGGATCTGCTGTTTTTCTTTCCTTGGATGTCCCGGCATTTCTAGTTTTCTGTTACCGTCAGTGTATCTCTATTTATTTGATATCTACTTGTCTGTCTCTGTTTTGACTCGGTCGGAACCTCAGCAGTCATTTAGGCATTACGGAACCAGGGTGTAGATGATCATTATGTAAGAATACTGGAGGATATTTACAGTAGGTACACGGCTACCACCAAGGAGAGCAGTAAAATACCTGTTGAATCCCCTCTGTGGGGTATGTGCTGTCACCATCCATATCATCAGAATCGTCTAAGTAATTCTGTCACTATCAGCCATGGTTCCAGGTGGCTCAGGCTGAGTCGGCGGTGAACGGTTCCGGGTCTGACTGGCCTGAAGCCACTGGCATCCCTGCTGCTCTCCCCATCGGTCTCTGGGGTTCTTCCCGGGTTTCGGCACCAAATGTTAAGGCAAGAGGACACAGACAGCAGGTTTCGGTAACATGGCTGACCGGAATGGGGTTCTCCTCTTTAATCACAGGATTATGTACGCGATGATGGTAATGTGGGAGCATACCCCAGCGGGGAAATTCAACAGTACCTATAAGGAAGGGCCTCAGACAAGGAGACACAATCTCTCCAATGGTATTCAGAGTTTGTTTACAAGAAGTATTCAGAAAATTGGATTGGGAACAGGTGGGAGTAAGGGTCAATGGAGAATACCTGAGTAACCACAGATTTGCTGATGACGTTGACTTGCTAAGTAACTCGGGGGACGAATTGCAAAGCATGCTTTCCGCGCTGGACAAGCAGAGTAGAGCCGTGGGCCTGAAAATAATATGCAGAAAACTAAAGTAATGATCAATAACCTCGGGACAGCATAGCGGTTTGAGATAGGTGGCGAGGCAGTGGAAGTAGTAAGCGAATATATCTACTCAGGCAAAGTTGTGACCCCGGATCCAAACCATGAGGGAGAGATAATTAGAATAAGAATGGGGTGGAGTGCATACGGCAGGCTTTCTCACATGATGAATGGCAGCCTACCATTGTCGCTGAGAAGAAAGTGCATGACAGCTGCATCTTACCGGTACTCACCTACGGGGCAGAAACTTGGAGGCTCAGTAAGTGGGTTCAACGTAAATTGAGGACGACTCAGCGAGCAATGAAACAGAAGATGATAGGTGTAGCATTACGGGACCAGAAGAGAACGGAGTGGGTCATGGAACAAACACGTGTTATGGACATATTAGTATAAATAAGAAGAAATGCACGTGGGCAGGGCATACAATGCGAAGGCAATATAACCGTTGGTCATTAAGAGTAACAGAGTGGATCCCTAGAGAATACAAGCGTTGCAGGGGGTGGCAGAAAGTTAGATTGGCAGAGGAGATCAGGAAGTTTGCGGGGATAAATCGGTCGCTGTTAGCACAGGGCCGGGATAAGTGGGGATTAATGGGAGAGTCCTTTGCCCTGCAGTGGGCGTAGATAGGCTGGTGATGATAATGATGCTGCTACTGCTGCTGCTGATGATGACTTATTTGTGTATGATGTCGAAACGGTTGTTCAGAACCTCGAACATTTGAGCTAGGAATAGCCAAATACCACTGGGGTCATTAAGAAAAGGTTCCGGAACGAGGGCTGAGGTATAGATGGGGGGTGACTTTGAGGGAGGGGGATGTGGTTTTTGAATTGTGACTAATGGTTTTTGTGTACCATTCGACTTCGAAATTGCCGTAGTTGTTTTTTCAGGTCAGCATTCTATAAATTATATTTGTCAATTTGGGCTTTGAGATCCTCAATTATTCAATCTTGTACTGGTTTGTGTGTCACCCTTTGAATTAGTGTTAGCCAGGGAGGCAGCGACCGTGGACCAGCTGCCCTTGGGGAGCTGGTTTCTTGGTTTCTGCGCCTCTGGAGTCTCCGGGCTTAATCCTCTTTGCATCCTCTTTCTTCTTGAAGGGGTGGGGCACTTGTGTAGGGATGTCACCCTGGACTGGGATCTGTCTCTTCCTCTTTCTGCTCCTCTAGGTCCGTCCGGCCAGTCATTGCTGAACCACCTGGGGCGTTGTGGTTTTCGGTCCTCGGTGTCGTCTCTGCTTGACATTCACTGTGAATAATTTTCTCGAGGACAGGGATCCATTACTGATAGAATGAACGGCGTGTATTGTGAAAGAAAACTGCTACATCGTTGCTTGTTGAACATGGGGCTCTAATTACCATGTTGTCCCGCTGTCTTTCAGAAAAAGTGTGCTACCCATTCTGCGGGGACCCGAATTCTGATTCGGACAGCAAGCCTGCTGATGAAAAGAGCGTAATCTGTCGTAGGCGGGCGTCGATCGGGAGGTCGGCGCCATGACCACAGATTTAAAGATTTAATGCACGGTGCTGCATCGTGGAATAGCGAATAGGAAGCTTAGGTCACCTGTGCATCGAGCAGCTTCTGCCTAGACTGATCGAATCATGGTGCGTCCATCGTATTCACACTCCCTTGCATGTGTTGTGTGCGCGTTATGTGGGTCTCTTTGTGTTTGTGTGCTTTTTTTGTGACTGTGGCACCTCACCTTTTTCCACCTTTATAATTACTCGATGACATAAGAGTGCAGCCTACCTGCTAGGGTGACCTCTTTGTTGTGGTTCTCTCAGTCTTCAGCCGAAAACAGGCGTACATAGACCATTATAGTACGCGCCCCAGAACGTTACAGCATTGAGGTTTTAGTGTACCCACTTAATGTACATTGCTATTTGCACGTTTCGTAAACATCAACCCCTTGTGTATACAGCTGCAAAATCTATTACGAGTAAGGGGTAAATCAAAATCAAACTGAATGGTTACGTCTTGCTTAGCACCTATTTTATTAGCACTCACTAACTAGCCCCGAGCAAGGTTCGAAAAAGTCATTATTGGATGGTTAGATGAAAACTAAGTCTGAATCTCAAAAAGGCAAAGAACGAAGCTAGTGAAAACCAAGAAACCCGACGAGGCGGCAGTCACGGCCTGGATGCAGGATTTTAAAATAACCCTTCACAACAAATTCGCGCTCTTAGGGGGGGAGGACGGTGTAGACATGCTAAATGACAACTTTGAAACAGCAATCATGGATTAGGAGCAGCTGTTGGAGAAGTAGCTTTAGGAAACAAGCTTGGAAACTAACTATAACTCAGAAAACGAAGCAATTAATAGGGAAACGTAATATCGTAGAACTGTCAAGTACGGTGTATCACATTGAGTTAGCTGAGCTGTCGAAATAATTATTGTAAACAAAACGAACGACATTCGTGCGTACAACACGGCAGTGTTTGAAGAAACACAGGAAATAAGAGGGAGCTTAATGGAAACTGACAAGAAGCTAGCTATAGGCAAAGACAGAATCTACGCACTCAAAGACGAGCAGGGTAATATTACACACAATAGGGAAGAAATAATCAATGTAGCAGAATATTTCTACACCACACTGCATTTTGGATACATTACACCAGGGGAAACAAGCGAGAGTACAGTGTTGTCTTACGAAGTCCCACTAATAACCAAAGACGAAGTCCGAAATGCCATCAAGGACAAGAATAGAGGCAAAGCTGCAGGTGACGACGGCGTAACCGTAGATCTTTTGAAGGATGAAGGATATATTCTACTGGAAACGCTTTCTGCAATATTTTCAGAATGCTCACGTAGTCTAACAGTGCCCAGAGCCTGGAAGAACGCCAACATAATTCTTATTCACAAGAAGGGGGACACCAGATACATTATAAACTACAGACCCACCAGTCTACTCTCAGTCGTATACAAGCTGTTTACCGAAGTAATATTTAACCGAATAAGTAACGGCCTAGATTCTCATCAACCCAGAAGACAGGGTTTAGAAAAGGATACTTCGCATCCAAGTCGTAAACAAAGTGATAGAAAAATACGCAAATTATAATGGCCCTTTTACATAGTGTTTGAAGAATGCGAGAAAGCGTTTGACTCAGTTAGCACCACAGCAGTGCTGGAAGCATTGAAAGTCCAGGGGATATAAATGACCTTCGTTAGACTCCTAGACGACATATATAAAGGATTTACGGGCTGGATAATCGTCCACAAGCCATTTGACGAATTCCCGATCCCTAAAAGAATATGACAGGGGGATACCCTCTAGAAAAATATGTTGCCAGCTTGTCTGGAGGAGGTATTCAGGACGATTGACTGGACCAACACTGGACTACGGATAAACAGGGAATTCTTGAGCCATTTGAGGTCTTCCCACGACACAGCCTTGCTAAGCGAGCCTGCAGAACACCTGCAAAAAATGCTTGAACAAGTGAATAGAGAAAGTAAGGCCGTGGGACTGAAAAATAATAATGATAATAATTAATGAATCGAATGTAATGTTGAACAAACACACTGAAAGTGCCCCGTTCAGGATATGTAACGAAACCCTAGAACAAGTACGAGATTATCGGTCAGGTCATCCGTGCTGATCCCAACCACGAGAATGAAATCCGACACAGAATTGGTATGGGCTGGGGTGCATTCGGCAAACAATCCCAGATTATAAAAAGTACGCTACCTCTATCTCTGAAAAAGAGAATGCACAACCAAAGAGTCTTGCCGGTCGTGACATATGGAGCGGAAACCTGGCGCCTTACTAAAAAACAAGAGAACAAACTTAGATCAGCTCAATGGGCCATGGAACGAATAATTATCGGAGTAACACTTCGAGCTACTGGTATTAAAGGACAAACTAGAGTAGAAGATATCGTTGTTCAAACAATAAAAAAAAAACGGGCTTGGTCTACCACGTTGTTATGCGAAATGAAAACCGGCGGACTACCGAGATGGCAGAGTGGAAACCGAGAGACGAGTCTAAATAAAGAGAAAGGCCATTTACTCGATGGAGGGGCAAAATAAGGAATTTCGGAGGCATAGAATAAACTCCAGTAGCGCGGGACAGGAGCGGTTGGATGTCAATTGGAGAGGCCTTCGTCGTGCAGTGGAACTAGTTGGCTGTTGATTTTGGCGATGATGGTGAAAAGAGTAACTCAGCCACCGTTCTTTACAGCATGGACCCACGTGCCGAAAAAAATCTTATGCACAATGTTTCGCCAAGTGACGAGAAGAGCTATTTGCAGTAAAGTCTAAACTCACAAAAGGGGATGAACAAAACGTTGGGCAAAGTACGTCAATACATGCGTGAAAGATTGATAGGAGCATTGTTGTTGTGCTGGAAAAAAAGCTGCTTGAGGAAAGTGCACGGAGAAGTATATCCAGTGCCTTGGTGGAAGCACGCAGCGCGTTAAGGTGGATTCGTTTGAAACAGAAGATGGATATGAGACTGCACACGTGGCTTGTCCTCTTTTTGCTTTGCGTGTGTTTCACCCAAGGTATGCAATGATCTTTAGTGACATTGGTTCTCGCGTAATATATCCATTGTGGGACTTAACGTTCATATAAAAAGTACCTCTACGAACTGAATCAAACGGGGTCCCTGCCACATTAGGTTACTCGAAACTATTACAATGAATGAAAGCGAAGAAGCGTGTAAAGAAGTAAATACTTGAGAAATTAATCAATAATAACGACCACAATGCCTGTGAAAACACCGTACATTTTGATGTACTCGAATAAGGTATAAAGCTTCGACGAGTGTTCGTGCAGGAAACCACACGCTTCGATTTTGCACAAAATTTGTGATAAGGCTGAAGATTTATCGTTCCGTTTGTATAGAGAGTGAGATTAGCTTACAAAAATTGTTTAGTATTGAGCAGGGAGTGGTCCATCGCAAAACCCATTCATCACATATGGTGATGTATGGGACCTCGACAGATTGGCTTCTACCGGTGCAAAACGGTTAAAGAAAGAAAATCATGACCCGTTTCACTCCGGTAAGGGGGATGACTAGCGAGCTGTTTAGCACACAATACAGACGTAACAGGGAATTTTTAACAAGGAAAAGAACTCACTTATTGTGGCTTAACTGATTTTTTCAAGTAAATGAAACGAGGTTAAAATGACAGTTGTCATAGCGGCCAGTTGTCATATAGTTTTTATATTGAGGATTCAATAAAGCTATAGTTAGTGGCGCATTTTGAAACCATAGTCATCGCGTAGATGCCAATTTATTGACAGCGAATAGAAATTCTGTATCGTTCATAGCTTCACTGTAACCTAATTATGATGAGTAAATAAAATATGGAGTAATTACAGAGTCGCCTCAAGCCAATTTTCACATATTTATTTTTTGGGAAGTTCTTATAGAACAAGAGTTACAGTACAGCCATGTTCCGCTTGTAAAATATTGCTTGTATGATACCTAACAGCTCGATTTCTAAGGTTTCCAAGCATGGTCAAACTTTTTACATAAAATTCGTAAAGCTTAAATTTTCAACATTGTTTTCTGAAGGAACGTTTTAAAAGGCTGTGCAGTGATCACAGCCCCCAAATACTGCCGATGAGAATGTAACTACCGTAACGATGATATAATTACCTGAAGCTTCTCCCTACATAATGTACGAACCAATGCGCGCGAAAATTGGAAGAGAATATAAAAACTTTGTGGCTTGGCACATTTTGAGAGTCATCTGGTTTCACGGAAACGACCGTTGCAGACTCCCACGATACACAAACGGGGATGGTCTCACATTTCTTTTCTCATATTTTGCATATTTTTAGATCACTGGTTATTTATGATGAATAGTTCTTGTTCGTGCTATATGTGCCAATCATTTAAATGAAGCTCCACCGTGGTTATAACGTGGAGATACTAACCGTTGATTTATAACTACGTACACTCTGTCTATAAATGATAAATAATAGAAAAAGTGGAAGTATATCGTGTTTCAGGGCTTAAAACTTTGCTTCCTACCAGAAGTGAACTGCGTTAAAACTACTAGTTCGACAATAATTAAATAAGAATACTTGGTTCGACGATAGAGACGAAAAAGGACAGAAGAACGAATATGCTCAAAGACATAGGCGCTGACGTGCAACCAAGTGTTAGCATTCCATTGGCAGCTTTGTTAGGGAGGGAGATATTGTAAGCAAACAATAAAGTTTTTTTAACTTTTTTTGTCAGTTTCGCGTTATCGTTATATTACCTGCAGGCAATCAGGGACAATTAGTTGTAGGACACCTAGCTTTCGCGTCTGTGAGCTGCTTCATTATACTAACAGGTATTAATCAACAAACCAGGTTTATGCCTTCGTACACAGTATACCTCGTGAGTAACAAAAACACAAAGTTATTTTATCTCAATATGAATGCATGCTTGATTTTTCTGAAGCCGTATTCAATGCAAACAGGTTTCTTTCCGGAGTCTATGTGTATTATATTTCCGTAATTATGTTACTGAACCTGCGAATTCTGTTATACACAATCAGGTGCCTTGTTTATTGAAAAAAAAGCACGATGTGAATCAGAAGTCAGATTGCTTTAGAGTGTGCGTGACGTTAAGAATACTTACTCCTATTTCATTTCTTCATGCTCTTTGCGATAACTCTCACAAGCACGCAACGTATATTACTTCAACAATTTATCTGGTTTTTGTGATGTATATCAAACTTATCGTATCTTCTTTCATTAAAATATTTACCATATACATGTACAAAGTTAATAAAGAATGCGTCGCAATTTAGCGCTACATCGACGACAGAGCTACTCCATGACGAAAAACAGACGCTGAAGTCACGCAACAGAACAACTGTTCCTCTAAATATGCACCAGTGTGTGAATCTGCAAAAACGGGCAAGCAAAATGCGAGACGTTCGGTCTAGCACCGGAGTTCTAATTACGCGAGACTACCTGAAATTACGTGTAAACTGGATACCGACATGCAATACGCTGACGTTTGGTTTAGTGCCGAAGTCTCGATTATGGTAAACTATTTGTAACTACTTGCAGCCATACAAACCATGATCAAGACCAGCTTTTTGAACCGGAATTTACCAACAAAACGGTCGTGCAAAGCAAACTTGGAATTTTTTTCTTTCATAGACAACACAAGATATACGATACTGTCGCACTGAGGCCTGTGTTATATTACGCAGCCGAGTTTCCCTTTCCTGAATGCTCAAATCTTTCTTTCCCTCCAGGACTGGAACACGACAACGACGATTCGGAAGAAAAAGGCAAGTGAGCAGACCTATCTATGCTGTAAGAGCAGCGAATTTTCTTCTGGTTGTTATATTAGCCTGCGTGCGTAATTTTCACGGAGAACTTCTGTAGCGAAAGCCTCTATTACTCCACGTTCAATCCCAGGACAAGATCTCGTTCCTCGTTTCGTTGATCTCACCTTCAAGCTCAGCCAAGGTCAAGACAGAACCTCGAGCACACCGAGCTGTGAAGGCGTCCAATAGCTACTTAGTTTGAAGAAAGGAAGTAGCGAGGAGAAGAGAACAGGGAGAAAGAGCAAGGGTGCACGGCGTCAGTAAATGATACAAGAAGCCGCGGGATGCATCCAAGTTCAGTACGTGCTCGCGCCTGAACTTCCGCCTAGACTTCCGCCAATTCCGTGTGCGTTCATTGTGCGGCGCGTCGGCTGGAGCCGAAAAGCTTGATTTAACCGCTTGGAAACGGGGAAAACTTTGTTCTTTACGTACGTGCCATAGAATTAATTCTGTAAACAGTTAATCAACGCTATATTTAGTGTAGTTTCATCATCATCATCAACAACAGCGTATTTAGGTCGACTGCAGGACGAACGCCTATCCCTTTGATCGGCCACCCGCATGTTTCCTGCACTGCCCGAGTGCATCCTTTTTCCTCTCTCCTCGAGTTAACGGCCTTTCTCTTGTGGTCCCGTTTGCCGGTGCCCATTCTGTTGCCCTTGTTGTCCACCTGTCGTTAGCTCTTCGTACTGCATGGGCAGCCCGAGACCATTTGTTTTTCCTAATTTGAACTATGATATTTTCTATTCGTGTTAGCTCCCTGATTGAGGTTGCTCGTCTCCTGTCCTGTTATTCCGGTCATTATTCGTCGCATGGCCCGTTGAGCTGATTTAAGTTTGCTTTCAAGTTTTTTAGTACGGAGTCAAGTTTCCGCTCCGTATGTGATAACCGGGAGGACTCATTGGTTGTATATTCTCCTTTTTAGTAATAGAGGTGGCTTACTTCCCATAATCTGGGAGTGTTTTCCGGATGCACCTAAGCGCATACCAATTTTCGCTCCAGATTTCGTTCTTTTGTTTAGGATCAGCACTGACCACGTGGTCAAGGTAGTTGTGATATTATACTTTTGCTGTGCTCATTACCCACGCTGAAAAGATGTGTTTAGCATTTTTATTTATCATTACTTTAGATTTCCTCGTATTTACCTTTTACCCCAAGGCGAAGATCTCTGCAGTTCATCAACCATTTTTTGGAGTTGTTTTGCAGATTCACCGAACAAGACTGTCGTCTGCAAACCTCGAATGGCTAAATTTTCCCCGTTTATCCGTATACCGAAGTTTTCCCAGTCCTGAAAACAATCTGCAGACATGACGGGAAACCTTAAATAGCTAACGTTTTTTTGTTTATCCGTACGCCGAAGTTTTCCCAGTCCTGAGAAGGATCTACAGACATAGCGTGAACAATTTTTGCGAGATGATATCTCCTTGTCGCACTCCCTTTCCGATCAGAAATTTGTCACTTTGCTTGTGAAGGATAATCGTGCCGTTCATTCCTTAGATATGTCTAAATATTTAAGGTAGGTCTCCTCTATTCCTTGGTCCTTTAAGGCGTCCATCGCTGCGGCGGTGTTTACTGCATCAAAAACTTTTTATTGTCTACTAATGTCACGTAAAGCAATTTAATACACTCGGCGCCATTTTCTATTTATTGGTTGATGACATGCATGTAATCAATTCTTGAGTATTTTTTTAGACCCAGCCGGTTCCCTGGGTTGTTGGAAATCTAGGCTGCCGTTTATGCGGTTACCTTCGTAAACAGCTTATATACAACCAACAGTAGGGTGGTTGGTGTGTAGCTCTTGAGGTGTTTCGTATCACCTTTCTTGAGAATTAAAGCTATGTGGAGGGTTTTTCATGCTGTAGGTTTAAAGTCCTTAAACATACTGAGAATAGTTTAGAAATCTTGTCTAGCATTATATCTTCACCCTCCTTTAAAAGGTCCACACTTATGCCGTCGTCGCCTACAGTTTTCCCCCTTTTCATGCCCTAAATCACTTTTCTACTTCTTATTTACTTATGGCTGAACATGCAAGGTAAGCTTTTATGCTTAGTAAGTGTCACGCACCACAGATTTTTGGGAGTGACTGTAGACCGTGGTCTGTCGTGGACGAAAACACATCGCCTCGTTGAAGACTAAACTTGCAAGCCTTGTACATGTTCTTCGCTTCGTGGCGGGGATGAGATGGGGTCAATCTGAGAGCGCTCTCTCCAGTTGTACCGGAGCCTGTTTTTGGGGGCATCTCGTTACCAGCCTGCCGCCATTTCAAACTTGCGAACTTCTTCCCGGCGTACATTGGAGGGTTTGCAAGCAGTAGCCCTAAGAATATGCTTGGCACTACCACGATGTACCTGATCTACTGTGGGCACCAATTGCCGAGGCAGCGTGTGTTTCCAATGGTTGCCACTTCTTTTTGCGAACCCCTTCGAGTCTACCTTAGATATTTCACAAGGCATCAACACTATCCATTATCGGCATTCCTACTACGTGTTCGAGAAGTAGTTTTTGCGGCAGCCATTTTGCGACACCAACATAGGATCCCATAGGTTCGGCCCAATGGTGGTTTCCCAGAATCCCTCTGTGGGTACTATCAAACCATCTATCCACCTTTCATCCTGGGAATTGGGAGAAGTCCTCTTGCCATCAATAGCCCTCAAACAGTTGACTCTAGCGTTCCTGAGAGACAAGTACGCCGGAACTGTATATTATATTACTGATGGCTCTGGACTGCATCCAGGTCTACAGCAGCTGTGGTAAATCCAAGCCTATGCGTTACCCGAGGATTCACACTAGACCACAAGACAACTTCTACATCTACTGAGTTGGTTGTCTTACGGGAGGCGATTCGTTTAGCCTCCCGTGAATCACATCAAGCTTGGACCCTGTTTTGTGACTCCAAGCCAGCACTTTAGGTCCTCAACGGAGTTATGAGGCAAGGAAGCTATTATGCCCTTGCTGCGGAAGTACTCGAATTATGCTCATTGGCACTACAACAAGGACATGTCTCACCATTCAGTGGGTACCAGGCCATCGCGGGCTAAGCTGCTAACGATTGGGCTGACAAGGAGGCAAAGAAGGTTTCTGCAAATGCAGATGTACGTCTGCCCTTCGTAAGGACGGACACGACCGCCCTTCTGTCCACCATTCTCCGCCATGCCTCGGCGAGTCATTGTCCCATCCTGACAATCGTCATAGAAGACTACACCGTCTGGACCTGACTGCAAGTTTCGGTTACCTCCTGGTATTCAGCGAAACCACGCCACGCTTTTTAAGTGACTAAAGCTTGGCGTATCCTTTACCCGTCGCTACAAGCACCTCATTGGCGTTACGAGTGACCCCGACTGTGAAACATGCCGTGTACCAGAGACTATTTCGCATGTTCTCTGCCACTGTCCACGCTATGCGCATCCTCGAGAACAATTAGCGAGATCATTGGCCCGTTTGGACTGTCGTGTGGTGTCGGAGGAAGTACTGCTAGGACCTTGGCCACACGCGCAGCGTTCCCACAAGGCATTTAAAGCTGTGCTGACATTTCTGCGCAGCAGCGGCCTCTCAGCGACATTGTAGTTGAGGCCCGTCCGGCTGAACTTTAACACATGCACAGTATAAGTATAGGCATCTTCTGTACATAGCCATTTATTCATTTCTCCGCCATCTTCATCTCTCTCGTCCTCTATCCACGCTCTTTCCTCCCCTTTCCCTTCCCACACACAGAATAGCTGGCCAGATATACTACCATCAGGCCGACCTTTCTGTGTTTTTTCATTTCAATAAAATTCCTCTCTCTCAGTAACTTTCCCTGGTCCGACGTCGCTGGCGTATAGCCGTGTAGAATCGTTCCGCTATTTTTATTATCTCTTCCATATTGTGCGTAAAGTTACCCTATTCGTCTCTGAGTTCGTACATTCTGTCTCTGCCAATTTTACCTTCTCTCTTTGCTGCCCCAAGCTTCCCCTATTTCCCAAGTTTCCTCGATGACCTCCATGTTGTACGCGTGCATTTCATTTGTTTGTTTTACTTCTGTTAATCATTTGACAGCTCCGCTTCACAGCTCCACCGTAATCTTAAATTTTATATTCTGACGTGTTGCAGTAGGTTCCTTTGTCTGCTGAGTAAGTTTTCCAGTTTGTTTCCTACATGGCGCTTCTCCAGTAGCCGCTGCTGACTCTGTGATTGCTGTTGTTAGGTTGTCATTTATGGTGCCAAAAGTGGCCTTGTTTCTATCGTCAAGAACCGCGAATTTCTTCTGAAGGGTTACTTTAAACTCCCGAGTCCTCTCTCTGACTAACTTGATGCTGGGTGTTTTAGTTTTTAGAAGCTCCCTTTTTTAGTGTTTGCGATTTAGCCACACTTTGCACCTAATCTATAATCACTGCACCGAATCTTTCTTAGCACCTCTACGTCACGCACAATAGCTGGGTCGTCACTTAAAATGAAGTCAATTTCGTTTTTTGTTGTACCGTCAGGGATTTTTCATATTTATTCCCTGCTCATTAGTTTGCGGAATATCGAGTTCATTATCTCATGGTTATTCCTCTCCGCAAGTACAACCAGTAATCTCCTCGACTATACGAGTGCCTATTCCAAAAATTTCCCATCGCCGCTTCGCCTATTATGTTTGCACCTACCTTTCCGTTTAAGTCACCGACTACAACTGTGAACTCTGTTCCCTTATTCATTGCTGATCGACGTCTCCGTAGAAACTGCGTCCTCACCATCGTAGGTAACTGTTGGTGCATAGGCTTGTACTACGTACCATACCGTTTGTGTGGTCACAATGACTCAGACCCTTCGTTAACACTGAAAATTCCTTCACGTTCCCTGCTATCAACCTGTAGATAAAAAATTCCGCCCTGTGCTCTTTCTTTTCTTGAGGTCCCCGAAAGCACAGATTATGCCCGCTAGTCAGTTTTATGAAGCCTTCTCCTGTTCTTGTGACCTCATTTAGCGCAATAATTGCCCATATAACGTCCGAGATTTACAGCAAAGCTACCCTCGCTAGACAGAATACGTTGCCGAACGTTGCCAAGTTCAAGCTTTAGGCGACCATTGTACAGCTAGTGGAACAAATGGCGTTATTGAAAAAGTTACAGCTCGGTGTGGCAGTCGCTGCCAGAACGGCGGTTCAAAACGAGCGCCCAGAGCTTTCTGGACGCTCGTTTCGCGGAGGAGGAAAAGCAAACGCGCAAGACAAACACATGGGCGGGCGCACGTCATCCCGATGTATTGTGATTTTATTTTTAATTGTTATTTTACACATTTTACAACAAAATTTGTAAAGTAACAAACGGCGAGAAAAGCTCTCTGCACGAAGAAAAGAGCATGTAAAAACAGATAGAACATCATCTTGCGCTTTAATTTAAAATGTAATTGATGTCATATAATAATAATTTTACCTGTTTGAATAAAAGACAGATTCACATCGCGAAATGTTTTTTAATGCACAGCTTGTCTTCCATATTTTCGTTTGCTGACAGTATAAGCTAATGCGTACCATGTGTGCTGCCTTTAAACACTAGAGCCCCATTTACATTGACCCGATGAGGGCGCGTTGAGTCGAAATAAACAGGTTTTTTTTTACTTCAATCCCTCCCATGTATAAGCAGGCGGGTTAGGTAGGAGAGCCGTCGCGGCGAGTCCAGTCGACTTAGAACGCAGGAGGTAGACTTTATTCGTTCGTCGAGCTGAGCTGGCGGGCAGTGAGGAGTGGAATACCATATTTACGCGGTTCTAACGCACCCCTAACTTGTAATGCACAGATAAGTTCGCACCGAAAAAATTGAAAAAGAAATTTAACATGACTGTACCACGCAGATGAAAAATACATGATGCCACGTACCTGGAAGAAGGAGATTTTATTTCGCGGATGCAGCTGTGGAAGTCAAAAACAATTGTGCTTGATAAGATTGGTTATCCAGCTCCTGCTGGAAATAAAGTTATAGCGGGGAACATTGAAGCTGTTTGCGATTTCAAGTGCCTTGAGTTTCATCATTCTAGGGTTACTGGCTAATTGCAGCAGCAAAAAAAAATTGCAACAGCTGACCAGGGTATAGGGCATGCCATTGAGGAATTAGTGCGTCGAAATTCACTCACGTGTTGTTGACGGATTGTTTTTATTGAGTTGAGTTAGATTTTGGGGAGACTTCGCGTCTGTTCCGTATGAAAATGCTGCTGGCCGCTTTAAAGCCTATTTTGGTTTCGGGCCCGATTGTTTGGGGCTACCCTTTAGCAAGAGAGCGGGCGCGTTAGAATCGGAAAAATACGGCAGCTCCTTTTCCGGGAACCCCTCTGCTTCCCCCACCTCGATTCTTAGGCGGGGTTCATATAAACGCGGGGGGGGGGGGGGGGGGGGGTCGAGGTAGCTGACTTCGCCAGTCCACTCGACCCTTTCTCGTCGAGTCCATGTATCCGGGGCTTAGATCTGGTGACTAGTTACTGGCGTCCATTCTATGTGGCCCCGTCAATTCAGACTAAGAATCGTTGGACGCGTCACAATTTTGTTTTGTTCTAGTATATCTCCATGAATAACCTTTTCTCACCTTGACTACTAGAACTAAATAACGCGCTACAAATATGACAAGGTACACTATTTTATACATCAAGTATATTTTGTTTGCCTGAAATAATTTTTAGCTGGTATATAAGTACCTACATAGTCGGATTACTTCTTTTATGTAGCTCATTCAGGCCGACTTTAGGGCCAGTTGATGGTTCATTCCAGACGTGTAACGCGCAAGGTTTGGACGAGAGACGAAGGGTGTGTCTCTGTCATCCTCCATCTTCGTCAAAATTTTGAGCTTTACGCTTTGGTTCTTTTATGTGTCTATCATTTGTCTCAGTTTACGTAAAACCTATAATTCCAATCCGCTATGAAACCTTCCGACGAGGAAAGTTGGAAATGAAGGGTTTATTTTCTTTGTTGATAATGCTATCCTGTGGCAGTGGCGAATTTAAGAGAGCCCTTGGAGGGTGGTTAAGGGGCACAGCGCCCTTGACACTAGCACTAACCGGACTGCAATTATTAATTTCATATCAGTTAATAACTTCTGCGCTTTAGTTTACACAATAAAAAATGCAGTACGTGGTCATTAAAGCCGAATGTCTTGAAGACACTTTGGTTTGTTATGTTTCTGCAATGAAAAGCTTGTTTCGGGAATCTATAAAAATTTTCATGCCGGGCAAAGCATCCACGTCTGGGGCAGTGCTTATTGGTGCATTTATTATGGGGCAAGTGTACTGTTGTTCTCTGAGGCATTGAATAGGGAACCGGCGTTTCTGACAGATGCAAAAACTGCCAAATGCAACCATTGAATAATGAGGCAGAATAACGGTAAGGTTGTACTAGCTGGACAAGACATCGTCTTTTACAGTGCTGAGTTTGGGTGGCTACAGTGAGAAGGCTGTTGAGGCCGTAGAAAAGCAATTAAACCGAAAGCCCTTGACATAAGCGGGATGAATTTACCAGCGAAATTGTGGAAGGTCTGCGTAAATACGGGGCTTGCGTAAGAGATCAGAAGCCGCGAGGAATTAAGAACGAAATTGCTCTTTGCATTCACACCCAAAAAGAGGGCAACCCATGTAAATCACTGTTGAAGGCAAACACACTTTGCGAAAGAAAGCGGCGCCATAACTCCAAACGAATTTCGGCCGTTTTCCCTTGCACACCCTTTCCTTCCCAATAATTTAGATGAGGTGGGTGCCTATCTGAAGTAGCGTCCCATAGAGAAAGGCATGTGTGCAGGTCTGGTGGACCACTTCTACGATGTGGCAACGGGCGGTCATCTTGCAGCTGTGGAATCTACATGATGAAGGGTGGCGTAAAATTTATGAGTGGAAACCGAATTATTACCGTTGACTTTCTTGGGCTGCTCAGGACGTAGGTTCACTCTTTTGCGACCCTACTCCGAGAAGAGGTGTATGCGCAGAAAGACAGGACGCTCGTAGTTCAAAGCAGCTGTATGTTGTGGGACTTCAAAGACATTGGCGTCATTAGGCGTTATAAATACTTAGATGATTTCCTATGCTGTATGCATCGAGTATACCGAGGGCCGTATGCAGCACGAGATACTGAAAATAACTTAAGGAGCTCTAACCATCTGGTGTTGGTTTGAATTTAACTTTGTGCGCAACCCCGGGACAATCGTTTACAATTTTGTGCATCTTTTGACAGCGATTGTAAAATCTGTCTGTTGGATGCACAATACACAGAACGAAGAAAGGATTTCTCCCGGAGACCTCGGCTTATTCGAACATTATCAAACAAGATGTTGGGACGACATTTTCGGTCGAGGCAGTAAGGAAGTCATGCTTTAAAAACATCCCGGCAGTCAAGCTGGACGGCTAGCAGCAGCGAGGTATGCTGACCGAGTTAGAATTACGGCCAAAAAAGCTGCTGAGAACGGGTATCAACGGGAGGCAAGAAAGAAGCGAAGGAAAATATTTAGAGAAAAACGGCCAATGGTGTGGCCATTTTATACGTCCTTTCGCACTGTCTCAAAAAGGGTGGTGGCGAAAGTTTTGGCCGTGCCATCTTTAGTGCACCTAACGCGTAATCTGTGCAAAAATATGACTAAATCGGAAGAAACTATGAGGGCGAACTGTGCAGCTTGGAGCAAAATGTGCAGCAGTTTTTTAATTCTGAAGGCGTGTACTGTACATGATGGACCTGAGTCTATTAGAGCAAACCATGCACCGGCCAGACACGCCGCTGCCTCATTTAACGTCTGAGAGAACCAAAGTGCACTTGCCACTTGATAGATGGTCACAACAATTTGGCTGCTATTGCTTCAGATGGGAGTTCATGGCCGCAGAGCGAAATTATTCGTGGTCACTAAAATAAAAGCCTAATTCCAAGGAGGATAGGTGGATTCTACATTGGTCTCGGGGGGGGGGGGAGGGGGAATACGTCAGTGGTCTTTCTGTCCACGCCTCCAAGAAGGGTTACAAATCTCCGCCAACATACGCACGTGTGTTATATTTTGGTAGTTTTTTTTAAAAAACAACGTTTATGTGTGTCGTTGTTTAAATAGATCAGCAGGTAATTGAGATCTAGCTTTGCGTATTATATCTGCTGGTAGCCATCCACATTACATGTTTCAGCGCTTTTGCAGCTGTGATATGCAGCAACAACGAGCCGTAACTGATGCTTTATGTTGCAATAATGATTTGGGTGTTTATATTGGTGCATTGTGTTTATTGTTCCCAGCTCTAACACTCACAAACGGAGAGTGCCAAAATTAGATATACATAAATTATATATATTACCTGTTTCGAACTTCCCCTGCCTTCCGAAATTTTCTTGCTCATAGATGCACAAATTAATCAAAAAGGGGGTAGGCCTTCAACTTTAGTTGACTGATGTTGCTACATGGTTACGAAACGAGAAGCATAGGGCACGTGGCTGGCACAGTGCACCTTTAAATGTGCACAAATAGGCATTTTTTCGAATAAAGAGGCAGAAAACATAATGTTGGACATTGAGGTGTTATTGAAATTTGAGTATAGATTAGGTCTGGCTATTTCAAAATATTTACAACCGCACTGAACGTTGCTGAGGACTGCCTTCCTTCACCGCCATTTGTAAGCGCAGTGGCAGCTGCTAAATAATGTCAGGAATTGCAGTTCTTTCATAAGCAACAGAGCATACATGACGTGTCGCTATGAGCCCTGTATCTTTTGCTTTTCTCTTCTTTGACTGCTGAAATTTCTGTGCTCTCCAGAACAAGCACCAGGCAACCTGGATAAAGCGGTATTAAAAGAAAAACGTAAGTATGCTGAGCTATCTACCCATTGGTAAAAGCAGCGAACATTTTTTCTGATTGTGCCACTTGCCTGCGTGTTCATATTTATGGAGAGCGCCTTTCATATTTATGGAGAGTGCCCGGGTTGAAGTACGTGTTTTGTTAGAAATCTAACATAAGTTGTAAAAAATTGTGTGTTTAGTGAAGTTTAAGCGATGTTTTTCAAGATTGTAAAATGACCGGCGTTTTGGCTGGAAGTTTTTAACGATGGTTGAAAACTAATTGCGTTCAGTTTGGTGCCAGAAAAGTTTTATGAGTTATCGGAAAGGCACCATATAAAATGCCAGAGGAAACACACAGGCATTCGTGCACGACCGCGAGCAAGCATATGGGAGCTGAAGAAACGGGACTGTTGGTAACGAAGTTGTCAACAAAATAATGCAATAAGGCAAATTCCTAACAAAAGTCTGCGCATGCCTAAAAGTATATCATAGAGATCTGTACCTAAACAATCATGCAAAATTTTCTATACTACGTAAAATTCTCGTGCTCCCTCTCCTCCAAAAGAACATGACAAGTAAGTTAAGAACAACACCCGCTCCAGACAAGGTTTGGCAGGTTTACAGCCAATCAAGAAAAAACAAACAATGAACAGGCGTAAACGCCCAAACCGCTGCTTTTCACGAAAAGCCAGTTTGCCGACTTAAGAAAGACATGATATATCGCAGGTTCGGGCAGCAAGCTTGCACGAAAAGAAGGGAGACCACTATATTATATAAAACTACAACACAAAGAGCAAGAAAGCGAAGCGTCTTAAAAGTGGGGAACAGCGTGAAAAGTGTGAAATATATAGTATTACAAAGTTTCAGATAGGTAGTAGTAAAAGCTCGTTAATTCGAACTCGGTTAATTCGAACTTCCAGTTAAGTAGAACTTACGCCTTGGTCCCTGCACACTCCCGATAATTCGAACGCGTCGGTATCCAGAACGGTTATTTCGAACTGGTATCCCCTGGTTTGCATCATTTTTCGAAGAAGTCGGACCAGACTGATTGCAATGTGTTGTAAATCCAAACCAAACTAAATTTACTAGAGAGGCAAAGCAACGAAACAGAAAAAAAACAGCGTGGCGCGCTAGGCTCCTGCAACAGCTCATCTCGGCTCTACAGGGGGCGCCGCGCCGGAGGCGCCAGTGCTCAGGCGTATGCCATTATTATTTACAAAACATTATTTAGGAAATCACCTACCACAAACATGTAGTAACGCCTAATTTGCGATAATGAGTCGATAGGTGGCTTCTTTGTGTTCTGCTCGCACGGTGTGGCGCGATTTTCCTTCATTCTAGCGCCCGCCCGCCTACTAATTCGAACTCCGCTTAATTCGAACAATTTTATGATCCCCTTCGAGTTCCAATTAACGTGGTTTTACTGTATATGAAATTCTGAATAGATTAGTAAGTGGATGGATCTAACAATAACGGGTGCTAAACTTGGGCGCCAAGACACGTGGAGCCTCGGTCGGGAGTCCTTGCTTACGTTCATCAATCCATGTAACTATAGACATTATCTGATTCGCTGCAAAATATGCGCTGTAGTTTTTCAAATTTCCTAAGGGTTATGTCTTGGCTATGCAGCCACAAGTAGTCCCTATTGGTGCATTATAAGGTATCAGTGAAGAGATTAGGGTTAGTATGAGGTAATGCAACCTTCCAATTGGTTAAAAGAAGGGGTGGGCAGCTGAAAAATACTTCAACGGCAGTGCTACTTGTAGAGTATAAAAATAAACTGCCAGCCACGCAACTAAGCTAATCTTTATTGAAATATGCACCAATCTGCATTTAACTGAATAATAATACAGCACAAATGCGGGTCATTGAGGTTTGGTTTACGTTTCAAGTATGGACTACGTTTTGCTATTTTAAAGTATTGCTGGCCTTTTTAACATGACAGATCTGCCTCTGCTTAGCCATTTACAGAGACCCAGCGCTTTAAAGCGAATTCATAGCTACGGTCTTTCCATAAGCGACAGGAGGGACACGACACTGTCGCTCGGAGGGTTGCATTTATTTCTTCTCATACTGCTCAAACTTTCTCTGACATCCAGCACAGGTACACAAGAAACCAGACGTGGAGAAGCCGCCAGAGAAAGGTAGGTAGAAAGATTAATGTATCAGAAATTTATTAGAAAGAGGCAGCGAAGATTTTTTGAGATCTTCAAATGACCAGCGGGCTTACCTTTTTGGAAAGATCTTTCTTGTTCTCATCTCGTGTTTAAATATGGCCTTGCTACAAATTAAGTGTAACTAATTAACAATCGTATTTGTTATGTTTAACGGCACACTTTCCAGATTTTGGAACAAACGACTTTCTTGCAGGCTATTGTGTACCTTATTCCGTGCCAGCGTTGTTCCTAAAAACTAGTTGCGTTGAGTTTACCGCAAAAAAAGATTTGTGGGGTACCGCGATGCCGCAACAAAATTGCTCGATTATAACACGCGGGCACGGGTACGCCGGCATGGGCAAGTACGGTAGAACTGCCCATGTGTTTAGTTCAACATAAATTGATCTGTCCTCAAAACAAGCTTGTTTAAAAAATACAAAAAAGTTGCCAAGACACAAAAAAATAGCATGCTAACACAAGAATTGAATACGATTCCATGCCAAAAACAACCATGACAAAAAGAGAGACAGATCTGGATTATCAGTTGAACCCGAAGTGAGGATCCCATAACGTGGCCCCAAAATCGTTCCGCCTCTCCCCGACCTATTGACACAGGACTCGTGTGTTGGGCGTCTTCAATGAGCCCCATTAATGGCTGGTGGCCTCATTAATGGTTCCGTACTCAAAGTGCTCATGGGCAAAGGACGCGCGAAGAAACAGCGAGCACCAGGAGAAACAAATACAACGGGACGGAGCTGTTCGTCCCATTGTATTTCTTTCTCCTCGTTGTCGTTGTTTCTTTGCGCTTCGTTTCACCATGAACCCTTACCAACTCGCCCAGCTTTCTTCGTTACTTTTAAGTGCTGTGTTGTCTGCTTTCGTTATTTTCCTTGACAGGCCCCCACTTATAAATATAGGGCAGATTTCATTTAACTTCCTTCGCTACAATTTAGAGGCCGGAAGGTATTATATAAGAGGGGCGTAGAAGGCGTAATAGAAAATGCAAGAAATTAGAACATAAAAAGATATGCAGTAAAATTTGCAAAGATTGGAAGGACAGTATTAGCAAAAAAAAAAAAAAACGGAAGTCAAATCGGAATCAAAAATTTCAAAGGACCTCTACATTCAGTTATATTGAGATACGTGAGTGTTTAGGTTATTGTGGAAAGGCTGGGTGGTTACTGGATCGGACTATAAAGTACGGTAGGCTAATCAAGAGTTGTTTACAGCAAAAGTATGGTCAGTGATCGAATTACTGGGGTGTGCGGCACGAAGGTCTGCGTCGTGGTTGCAGGAAGACGCGCCGCAATTGAGGGTGAGGGTAAATATCATACATACGGCACGGCAGAAAAAAAACAATCCGACGAGATTGAACGATCGGCAGGTTCAGTAATTCTTTTAGTGCGGTGATGCCGGTGTCGTTACACTACTGGGAGAAAATACAACGGGATGTTTCATTTTTGATATTTTCAAATATTGAAGTAAAAAGTTTGTGATGGACTGAAATTATAACCTTACTCAAGTTTCGCTCCTAGAAAAGCCTAATGTTCGCTGAGGCTGACGTTAAGTTGCGTCATAATTATCCCAGTGCGCGTGAGGCTCCAAAACAGATGGTTTGTATAATAGTTGCCTGCTATAGCGATGGTGACTTATGGATTTAAGGCGCTTGATGATGTGCCGTGGATCGGAGCTGACTTAATGCTGTATGTTTACTGTGCTGTGGCTGAATTTTCAGGTGAATGCAATCAAAGTAAAGTATGGCAAAAAATTCCCCCGCATTTCCCCGAGGGGGAGAGAATGTGAAAGAGCGAATGCACGGTGTCGGCCCGCTTGCGGCGCTTGCGCTCGGCCCCCGCAGCAGCCCACCGCCTCGCCGCCTTCTCTTCCATCTCTTCCATCGGGTTGTAGTATCACGTGTACACCACGCAGTTATCACGCCGCTATAACGCCGGCTGAGTCGCCAACGCACGCCGCTGACGACGTAGTTTGAATGCGTTAAAGATATAAGGCGCGTTACTAACACTGATATCAGCGTCGCGTCCGTGGCTTATTGGAAACTTGTGACATGGATTTCCGAAAAGTTGCCATGTTGCAGGCCAGACTTTGAAAAGCTTTTGACAAGGTTGTGTCATGACGTCCTTTTCAAAATACTCGAACATGTAGGAATTGGGCAAAACAATTCTAGACGGGGTTTAAAATGGCCTACGGCAGTGCACAACTAAATTCATTATAATACGGGAACCTGACCTCTCCTGTCGATGTGCATGCGTCAGTGCGTCAGGGCGGTGCCCTGTCGTCACTCTGTTTGCGCTTTACCTTGAACCCTTGTGTGTAAAAATCAACAAAGTCCTCTAGTGCAAGGTTTTTGCCTTGAATCCTGTGAAGTTAAGTAATGGCTTACGCCGATGATCTCGTTTTTTTATGTAATAACCCAAGAGAGTGTTAGTAATGCAATGATCATTACGCAAGAATATTGCGATATGACGGGAAGCGCAGTCAACCTTAAAAAGTCTGTTGGGCTATGGCACGGTGAGTGGATCGAACCCCACGTGTCTTTAACAGCATCTCATGGTCAACAGAACCGGCATCTTATCTCGGAGTACCCTTAAGGAATTATCGAGATAGTAACGGGTACTGGGCTGATTGAGCTCAGACAATGCGGTGCGCAAATGGCAAAGTGGGAAGGCCGTAGCCTTTCTATCTTTGCACGCGCAACAGTTTGCAATGTCTTCCTGGTCTCAAAACTTTGGTATATTATGCAGGCCCTCTCTTGCGGCTCGACTTAATTTTCAAAAGTTACACCGCATTTTCGCGGTCTTGTCTGGCAATCAGCTTTTGAGAGGACGAGTAGGAGCAACTTGTTTAGAAAAGTACAGCAGGGAGGGCTGTCCACTCCCACATCTATTTGTGAGACAACTTGTTTCCCGTTTCTTGTTCCTAAGAGATAAGGAGGACCCGTTTATCCGTACTTTCTTGCAGCATTACGGTCGCAAGCGCTTACCCAACTTTGTAGTGTCGTCAGCGAATGTGACCCGTTACTCGGTTAGCCTCTTTTTGAGAGAAGTGGTTTTTTCAGTTGTCGTTTTTTAATGACTCGTTTTTCTGCTCAATTTTTGGCAGCAGTGAACCGCAAAAAACTCTCCTGTGACATTATCGATTGTCTGTTCCCAGAGCCGATGTATAGATTGTTGTATAAGTCGGCTCCGGACAAGATGTACTACGGAGAGTAAAGAAAAT
Source organism: Haemaphysalis longicornis (assembly GCA_013339765.2). NCBI lineage: Eukaryota > Metazoa > Arthropoda > Arachnida > Ixodida > Ixodidae > Haemaphysalis > Haemaphysalis longicornis. The sequence continues at coordinate 133,327,343 of CM023452.1, read as the reverse complement.
GCCAGTGCCTGGTGCTGTGAAAACGTTCTTTTTTTAAACTGCATTGTAATACACTCCCAGTTAAAACATGGATGTTAGAGAAGGGTTTATTTTGTGCCGTGGGGTGCCGAATGTTCATTGTGTAAAAAACCAGAAAATGTTGAACACGTATTCATCGACTGTTGGGACGCCGTTTTCTTTTGGGATGTCTTGCAGCGTACCCTTAAAAAAAGACCTTCCGATAACGGCTCGAGGAATCCGCTTCCTTGATGTGAAACCTGATGTTTTACCATACGATTTGTTTTTCCTTCTGGGTTTACATAGCATTTGGAGAAGCAGAATGGATGTGAGAAATGCAGATGTCAATGCAAATCGGTGGGCAACACTTTGTAGAGCACGTGTGTAAACTGCGGGAAGTTTTTGTTAAGCTGGAGTATGATGATGATGTGATCACTGTATGAACGAACTAGCTGTATTGAAAGTTCACATGAACGTAACCGCCAGCTGAAAGCTCGGCGGTTTCTTTGTATGTTCCTTCCTTTTCTCAGCCCTGAGGGCTGATTGTGTAGTACTTGTTTATTTGTGCCCAAACGGCAATAAAGGAAAAAAAAAAAAAAAGTCGCGTCCGTGGCTTAGTCGGTAGAGCGTCGCGCTGCGGGCGCAAAGTCCTCGGATCGAAACCTGGCGCCGGATGCTGCTTTTTTTTTTATATAGAGAGGAGGACTGCGGACGCCGCCGCCGCCGCCGGCGGTGGAAGGTTTTGGGGTCGCTTATAAAGTGCATTCGCACTTAACGGACACAGACAAAAAGAGAACAGCAGGGTATCTGCTGAAGTTTGAACTGGTTTTTATTGAGAATGAACCTACAATATAAGATAACCGTGGAACGAGGGGCTAATCTGCGGATGCGTAGAAATTTTAGTTCTTTTTAAAGGGACACTGAAGTGAATGTGTCAAGCTCCCGTTTTTGCTTGCACTGCGTAGACTGGCTCAAATTAGCACACTTTTCATCGTTTATTCCGGTTGACAAATCGGTAATTATTTTACAAAGCGCGAAAGAAGAAAAACTACCATGCGCGGTTTGCGGCCGGCCGCACCAACTAAGGCTGGTGACGTTGGGGAGGAGGGGCGCCGTGATTGGATGGTGCCCAAGGTTAGCAATCACACAAGTTTCGGTTTCCGTTTCGGTTCTGTAAAACATAACCAATGGCGTTGTTGGATGGGCATTCTCAATATCTCAGTAATCATCGTACCGCGCTTCTGCCATGTTGTCGGCTGTAAAATGCACAAGATAAGCCTCCCAGGACGGCTTGTAGTCGTAGCATTCACTAGCCGAGACCTACGCAGTGCATGAACGCCCTCCGCGTACCCGCAGACGCCCAAATGTCATGCGCTTTTCCCCCCATATTTGGAGCTTGCCTCCCTCATGCCTGTATCGTAAAAAGCGTGTTTGCACCAGGTCAAGGGTCTGTTCATTCTGGCCTGTGCCCACTGCCTGCAAGCAGTCGGTGCTTATGGCAACAGCACGCCAACGAGAACTCGCTAGCGCGCCAGTGCCAGCCTGCGCGCGTTTTGTGAACTAGTTCGTGTAGCCATGAACGTTGCGGCCCAAAAAAAGGTGAACTCAATATAGAAAACATTGCCGGGAAACAAAAAAGTTAACTCACAAAAAAAAAGCACGTACCCGCGGGGATTCGAACTCGTGACTTGCAAAACATTTGCGGTGACATACCTAGCACCCCAGACCACTGAGCCACGGAGCGGGACGCGAAAGGCTTGCTAATATACGGTATATATTGTACAACCGGTTTACACTTTTCTTTAGTTTTGGCATTTCAAGCAGCTTAGGTGACTATTTGTTGTACTGCGATCGTGCAGTAAGCGTCGCCGAGTTTCCACAGTAGCTCACGTCTAGCAATTGCATTTCGTAGACGGAAAAGCGTTCGCAGATGCGTAGTCGTGCTGCTGACCGCTGTGCTTGTTCGCCCAGCGCAAAAAAGTGCTTCCCGCGCCCTAGTTTTACGCTGTACGGTAAAAATATCAGTTGATTTTATTTCCTTAGTACCTATATTGACTTCGCTGACTCTTCTCCCGCCTTCAAGAGGCCTTATATTTTCCTACTGGCGTACCAGTCAGCGAAGCGTCGCATGTGCGCTTGTGCAGCGCTTGTGTGAAGCGACCCGGAGCTAGATACAGTGTACAAACAAACCAAGTAAAGAAAGGCACATTCTTCCATTCACAAACGTGTCCTGGCTTCGTTTCAACTAAGCGAACGAATTGCGACCAAGCAATTTTTTTAACCTCCTTGATTGCGACGACCCGCCGGCGGCCGGCGGACGAAACGCTGGGCCGACTGACTGTCAGGGCCCGGGGAATCCGTGCAGTAGCGCAGCCGTGGCCGTGGCGCAGCCAATTGCCAGCTCATCCCCTCCTGACGTCACACGAAAACGCCACAGAAAATGGGCGAGCGTAAAGAGAGGAGGACAGCATTTTCTAATTAGTTTTTCCACTAAACAAAATCGCGTAAACGCGCCTAGAGTGGTCGAAACATGGCCTGGGGACTCCGGACTACAATTTGCGCTAGTAATCCCGCAATGTTTACATATCACTTCAGTGTCCCTTTAAGTGCGAATGCACTTTATAAGCGACCCCAAACCATCCACCGCCGGCGGCGGCGGCGGCGGCGTCCGCAGTGTCCTCTATATTTAAAGAAGAAACAGCATCCGGCGCCAGGTTTCGATCCGAGGACTTTGCGGCCGCAGCCCGACGCTCTACCGAATAAGCCACGGACGCGACGCTGATATTGTCAGTAACGCGCCTTATATCTTTAACGCATTCAAACTACGTCGTCAGCGGCGTGCGTTGGCGACTCAGCGGCGTTATAGCGGCTTGATAACTGCGTGGTGTACACGTGATACTACAAACCCGATGGAAGAGATGGAAGAGAAGGCGGCGAGGCGGTGGGCTGCGGGGGCCGAGCGCAAGCGCCGCAAGCGGGCCGACAACCGTGCATTCGCACTTTCACATTCTCCCCCTCGGGGAAATGCGGGGGAATTTTTTTGGACAAGGTGATGGAGGCCATGCTGACACATGTGTAACCAAGCGTTAAAATTTGTTCTGATTCCACAATTTCCCGCGACAGCCGCGTTGTGCGCTTCCTGATGACTCAAGTGTTTTGCAACTCAGGCAAACAGTCCTTACAGTTCAAGCAGTGGCTTACCCAGAAGCTTCCGCATCTTTCCCCTCGTGCGCATTTTTTACATTGTTCGCGTGCACCCTCAACCTATCGTTGACGCATTTCTCAGACTGGCCCCTGAACACGTTTGCACACGTTGAACGAATTTGGTAAACTACGCCTTCTGCGCATTCAACGAAAAGACGCCGATGCTTTGTGCCAGTAGGTTAAGAGAGCACGCGAACAAAGACCATAATAGGCTGAGGGAGAGCGCGAACAACGCATGCAAAAAATGGGCAGGGGGGTTTAAGGTGCCGGAAAGTGTATTGGCAAGCCATTGTTTGAATTCTAAGGACTGTTCGCATGAGTTGCGAAACATCTGCATCATTAGGAAGTGCACAACATGACTGCCACGAGCAATTGTAGAATCAGAGCAAATTTTAAGCCTTGTGAACGAATTCTTCAGCATGACCTTTATGCTCTTGTCTGAAACAGAAGATTTTCTGGCATGCGCAGATTGAGCCAAAGGTTTGTACGCTATCTATATATTATATTCATTAGCAATAAAACCAGTTCGAAGTTCAGCGCAGTCCCTGTCGTCTCCTCTCGGTATTGTCCTCCGTTTTGCAGCTGCTTTTCCTTCAATCTTGTACCAACACGCCCAGTTTTTAATTTATTGAATTATTGAACCTATCCCCTGCCCTTTAGTAAGGTTTATTGACATGAGTGATTTATCACACTAAGATGCAACTTCTTTATGTCCTGTTGAAGAGCAGCGCTGTCACCTGTACTACGGACGAGCCAGAATGAAATGTTACCATCCGCACTAAGTATAGGCTTGGTTAGTATATTATTGAGCGGGTGATTCATGTATATTCAAAACAGAACCCCAAGAAACATTTTGCTCGGGATTGTCTTTTTGTATCGCCGTTTGTCACTGTCACTGCAAGACGATTTGAGTTACAGTCTTTTCATAACCTGGAAAAGATACACGCCGCTGCCATTCTGTACCATGTAAATTTATATTTTAGGCTCCTCTTCACTGATCATGGGTAATTTTCTCCTTCGTACAGGACCAGGACAAAAGAAGGTGAAAGTGGAGCATCCTGAAGCAACAGGCAAGTTGGCAGATATTTCAAGTTGGTGAAAGGAGCCAACAGTTTTTCCCTGATACTCTCCAGCGTGCCAAATGTTTAGTACAGCTTCTTTGCTCCGTCTCAGTGCTTAGGTATAGGCGGTGCTACAAGTAAACTGAAAATGGCTAAGGATTGTATGTGCAATATATTTATTTTATTTGGACATTTTCCAGCTTTTGGAGCGAACAGGTGTTTCGCAGGCTGTTTTAGCTTGGCGTGTTTTGCTTTAGCCGGAATGTCCGTCATAAAAAATGTTCTAGGTTGTGCCGGAAAAGCAGAGCTGCCTGCGATATCCGGGAAAGGCGGAATGGAAGGAATGAATGAGCGTATACGAGGCACTAGAGAACGCGATGGCACTGAGCGTGATCGCCAGTCTGAAAAATATATACGCTCTTATGAATTTATTGTTACTCACATAACATAACGATAAGCGACGTTGCCAACAACAATTAAAGACCAATATAAAACTAGTGTACATTATTATCTCACTCTTTACGCACTCATACGAACAACGGAGGAGGCTTGGACGTTTATTTGTTACGATTAAGACCTGTTGCTGGAGGGCAGAGAGAGAGAGAGAGGAGATGAGAGATGAGGAGAGAGAGAGGAGAGGAGAGAGAGAGATGAGAGAGAGAGAGAGAGAGAGAGAGAGAGAGAGAGAGAGAGAGATGAGAGAGAGAGAGAGAGAGAGAGAGAGAGAGAAAGACAAAGAGAGAACAAACTTTATTCTGGATCCGTTCGGTCAACGACTCGAGATAATTGTGGGGTGAGCCGCAGCCGAGTGTTTGACGAAGAGCTGCTGCACCTCGTGAAAGCACAGGTGGGGATGGCCTATCATGCTCAACAGCCGAGGAAATTGAAATATCCCAATATGGTCAGCTGCGCGGTTTTAGTGGCACACCCGCAAAACCGCTCCAGATGTTTAGAACGTGGCAAGAGTAGGAGGAAAGCTAGAAGACCAGAGTGTTCCGGGAAACTTGTACACGGCTTGTGGGTATAGCGGAGCTGATTGATTGGTTGCGTTTATGCAGACACGATGCCGCATTATGTAGAAGCAATATTTTTTTAACAAAGTTGCAAGAAAAAACGATGAGCAGCTAAAATTGAAACAGTGAAAGAAATAACGGAATAACTCTCCTGCATCCTGAGCAATTATGGTATTCTGGAAAGAGGTGAGGTGTTAGCGAAGGTTAAGAGAAGTGTTTACAGCGTTATGAGGAAAAAAATAGGATTGATCTTAAGTGGGAAAGAATGTCACTGGTGATAGAAATTTAGCTTGCACACAGATAGAGACAGGCTGCAGAAGTAATCGTTCGAGATGAAAGTACCCCCTAGAAACTAACCGAATAATTACCCAAAGTACTCCCAGAACTGGATGTGCATTATTGAAAAAGCTGAAAAATGACTGGCAAAGTTTCTCAAGAAATTACGGAACACCGAGGCACTGCTCGTAATGAAGTGAATCCAATGAGCATTAGTGTTGATATGTGGAAGGGATATGTCCGTATTGCGCTGCACCACCATGTTTCTCCAGTGTGTGTTGATTTAGGCAGTCTGGACTCATTGTCACCTATAGCGACAAAATTTGTAGAAGGTGCACATGAAAGGCAGCGCCTCCATTCTATGGGCGGTAATGACGTGTTGCCGACAGCGGCACTGTCTGGTGGAAAGCATTTGCCCTGTCATTTATCAATGACCTGCGTTTAATCTGTGCGGAGTATTGTTCCTTTTTATGGGCGCTGTGACTAAGGGTTGGCCAATGATTCCTTTAGCCATACATATAAGCGATTCAAGGAGCGTGCTTTGGTACTGACCTAAGTTATACCTTTGAAGTTACTAGTGGTACGGCCTGTGTACAACTATGCAACTCATATTTTTGCATCCAAGGCCACCACACATATTCTAGGTTGACATGTATTCAGCTTTATATCCAGCCATGGTACTAGAAAAGTTTCGGGCATGTCTCGCATTCCGAAAGGACCTGCATGGTTGAAATTCCACCCAGCAGAAAGTTCATTCAATGAGCGAGTTAACTTAAGAAAGCTCACTGAGCAAAAGTAATTAAGTTGCCTTCGAAAGATGGTACCTCAACCAGCTACTTTTTTTAGAGGACATTTCCTGTGACTTTTGGCGTGTTGCGAGCGTTTATTGACGCGTTTTGTATCCTTTGAGCCATCAGCCATTTTGTCTGGCACACGTCAGATATTTTGGGTGCCATTCGTGGGTATTTTTGTGTGCCTTGGTCGCACAGAGTTTTGATCAACATAGTTAACGATGCGTTTGCATTAAAATACAGAAGTTAAAATGCAAGGATATGGAGGTATACCACTGCAGGAGCAAATCGTATTGGCAAGGATGTCCAAAGTTTTTCGATATTTGCTTCCTTAAAGCCCTGCAAGCGAAACTTGGAGTGAAAGCTCTTTTATACACTACGGAAGACATGCGGCACTACCTTTACGTGTCCAGTATTTTTTTGCTCTTCGATGACGGTCTCTTAGCTGATTAGTAATATCCTTTTTCGTCGTAAAATGCAGGACAAAAGAAGGTGAAAGAGGAACAACATGAAGAAAAAGGCAAGTAGGCAAACCTTTCAAATCATGGAAAGGAGCGAATAATTTTCTTGTGCTACGCGCCTGCGTGCCTAACACTTAGCAGAGCCTTTTTTTACCGAAGAGGGCTGAAGGAGGAGCTGTTCTACAAAGCTAGCAAAACTTGTAAACAATAGTACGGTAGTTGATTTGCAAGATTATTGAGCAAATGGCCATTTTCGGACGATTTGAGCTTGCTACAGTAGCCACTGTCGGAATGGTGGCTAAAAAGTTTATGATTTGAGAGAAAAAGGTTCCTGTGAAGGAACAAAGCCGTGATGGAAAAGATGGGGGGCGAGAACGATAGAACACGATGGAGAGACCATGCTTATGGGTTGAACAAATGTATAGGCTGTCCTGATTTATTTGTTACTTACAAACATAATGTTAAGCGAGGTTGCCATACAATTGATTGATTTGATTTATTGATAATTGTAGGGTTTAACGCGCCAACGCAACGCAGGCGATGAGGCGCGCGTTGTAGTGGAGGGCTCCGGAATAATTTTGACCACCTGGGGATCTTTAAAGTGCGCCAAAATATCGCACACACGGGCGTTTTTGCTTTTCGCCCCCATCAGAAATGCGGCCGCCGCGGCCCGGAATCGAACCCGCGTCCTCGTTTTCAGCAGCACACCACCTTAGCCATGAGCCACCGCGCCCGGTAGGTTGCCATACAAAGCGGAAGCGCAGTCTAAAACTACAATACGGCAATATCTCACGTTTTACACAGCCATAAGAATATCATAGGAGGCTCGGACGTTTATTTGCTACAATTCCTGCAGGCTGTTAGAGATATGAGTGGGGTGAAACTAAAGCCGAATGTAGGGAAGAAAGGAGTGCGCACCTGCTTAAAACAAGAACAAGAACAAAAACAAACAAAAAAAACGGATGCGGATTGTTTACCAGGCTCTGAAGCCGCAGACGATAAAGTAGCATAATCTGGTCAGCTGCACTGTTCCAGTGACCCATTTTTAAGGCAGCTGCGCCAGTTTAGAATGATGCAAGAATAGGAGAAAACTAGAAGACGAGCCCGCAACCGGAAAATTGGGCATGTCAAGTCAGAATAGCTAATGTGATAAATTCATTGGGTTTATGCGTAGAAGAAATCTCATAATATCGTTGCAATTTTCTTCCCATAGAAGTAGCAGGAAATAGACATACTCAAGCTGTTTAAACAGTAATAGAGAAATCATCTTTGTTCTAAGGGACAGTTCAGCTATAGTCATAAGCGCGTAGCTGTCAGCCAAAGTCAGAGGATGCATCACATGTTTTGGGAGAAAAGAAAAACGATTAGTATATAAGCAAGGAAAAACAAACTGGTGAAAGAAGGCAAAAATCTTGCACGCTGTAAGACACAGGTCGCAGAAGTAACTTTTCGTAGCTAATTCGCACTTTGAACAGGCTAGAGTGAAGATGCTCAGAAAAATCAATCGTTTGAAAACCTAGCCGAAATACTTGCAGAACCTCCAGTAGCCGTAACTGCTTAACTGTTACGATTACAAACGGCTTTTAGAGAGATTGGCGGAATGACATGAAATGGAGGGTATGCCATGTTATATGTACGCAACCAAGGTGACAGGCTGCATATAGAAAGTGATACTAAACGAACGAATGCATGCCCCCGAACATGTAAAGAGGAAATACACGTATAATGAAAGATTTTGCATGGCATATTTCGCTGATCAAAATAAATTGTTTTCGTTGAGAACAGACCTACAGAAGTACGGAGAGTTCTAGGAGTAGAGGCGACAGACCTAGGCTTTTCGGACAATATTACAGTGCATGTGCCGGCATGGTGGTCATTACCAACAAAAGTAGGATGGTGTCTATAATAAAGAAAGTCATTCGGCAACGCAATGCTTTTCTGAAATCAAGTGTAGCCTGTCTAGAGGGGTACACTGAAATCTTGTTAAGTATATCGAAGGCACTTTATTTCAGCAAGAACCCCGGGTTTGTAGCCACCAGGAACGACGAAAAGGCTATATTGACGCCTTTGTTTAAACCTAGCTATACTTCCGCACTAAATTTCCTCAGCATAATTTGCCGTGAGGTGCGCTACATTTGGGCATGTAGGTGAATGTTGGTTTTTTGTGTGCATGTCCCTAGAGCGTGAGTCATGCCAGGGGAGTCTGCGGAATCTTTTTATGCCTACTTGTGTTAGAGTACCACAGATAAACCGATAGAAAATGAAGGCGACTCTCACGATGGTGCTCTTTTTGAGAATAAGAAATTAAAGCAGTTCCACTTAACGTGAAAGCGCAAGGATTCTCCATACGGGCTGTGGCGCCGTTCTTCGCTTTTTGCTACCAACCTTCACGCTCTTCGCCTCCCTGTCTCAATCCTCTCTTGCTGAATTGAATGGGGTTTGTTCAGTTAAATTCCATTTTCCCGCCGTCGCAGTGCTTGCGCGCCTTCTCCGGGGACAGCTCGTATGGTTTTCTTTATCTTTTGTTTCTTGTTCTGGCTAGAACCGCGCGAGCGGGAGTTCTGTTCTTTTTGTGCTTGCTTTAGTCTCGGACGTGCTGGACGGGTCGTTTGAACGGGTCGTTTTTGTTCGGCGACCACTTTTCGTTAGCTCACTGTCGTAAAAGCCAACACAAAGAGCATTGCCGGTAAATTACATATATTTTGCCTAATATGTACCTTCAGTTTTCTTTGCGCTAAATAATGGGGACATGTGTGACAAATGCCAGCTGCGCTATGGCCTTGGAACGGTTCTGCCTATATATACCTCTTGTTCAAGTACCCTCTTAACTTTTGGCCCTGAAGGCTGAATTCAAGAGAGACAGCGTTGTTTAGGAGCCCCATGGCCTCTCGTTCCTAATCAAAGTGTTTCACTCGTTACTCTTTTCAAGTCCTCTGTTTGAGTGCGTACCACCGCGTGACTGCGGTGGCTGATAGCGTGACCGCGGACGCGCTACGGCGACAAGTCGGGGCCCCTAAGTGCTGTGCATTATAACAGAAACACAATTAAGGTACGCTGCAGAAACACTGTTGGCAGCAATAGGAAATCAGAATTTCGTCACTAAATGGCAAGGTAAATGCTACGCATGTGACACTTCGGTAGTTTTCTATACGAATACATGTAAACATTTACGATCTACTTACGACCTTAACAACTTTTGTTAAGATTACCTTTGTGCACCACCAATTACTAGCCTAAAGAGTGCCGCGATGCGAAGTTGGAGTGACAGCCTTTGGTACCTAAAAGAACGTATGCGAACGTGATGTTCCGTGCACTGTTTTTAATTGAATTTAACGAATATTTACTGTACTGATTAGTGATATTTTCCTCTGTCTTCTGGACTAGGACAAAGCAAAGTAGATCATAAACATCCTGAAGACGAGGGTAAGTACGCAAAATTTGTAAATTGGTGAAAAAGGAATAATTTTCGTGCTATTCTCTTGGGTGCCGAATGTTTAGGACCGTTGTTTTGCTTTGATTCAGTGGTTGGGGTTCGGCCATGCTACAAATTCACTGCAAGCGGTAAAGGGTGTGTGTTTAGTACATTTGATTTCGGATTTTCCAGATCCTGAAAAAAACGCCATTGTTTGCACATAACCTCAGCTTAGTGCATTATTACAGGCTGAATTCCAGTTAAAAAGAAAGTGATTTTGGTATGGTCCCAGAAAAGCTTTTTGTGGTATCGCGCTAGGCGGGAGGGATGTGATGAATGTGTGCATGCCCGTACGAGAAAACCTGATGGCACTGACCGTGTTTACCAGCATGTCAAATATTAGGGTTATTAAGATTTACTTTTTACGTACAGAACTTGATAATAAGCGAGGTTGTCAACGAGAGCTGAACTGCAATCTGCGAGTATTATACAACAATATTTCATGATTTATATAGCCATAAACAAACAGAGGAGGCTGGAGACATTTAGTAGTTACGAATTACAGCCCGTAGTTAGAGACATTAACGGCGGGAAACCAAACCCGATGGTTTGTCGAAGAGGTGCGCACCTGTTGAAAGTACAGATCCGGATAGTCTATCAGGCTCAGAATCCGCGGACTTTCAAATAGCCGCATCTGGTCATACGCACTCTTCCAGTGACACACTCGTAAGGCACCTGAAGTGTTTGGAACAACGCAACAACTAGAGAAAGCTAAAAAAGAAGCATAAAACGGGAAAATTTGGCATTGCTGGTTGGAATAGCCCATGTTTTACACAGTGATTGTACTTATGCTGAGAAGAAACCTCACTATTCGTAGCAATAGTTTTCCACAGAGATAACAGAAAGTAGACGCCGGTAAACCCCAAGCTGTTTAAAAATATAATGAAATAAACCTAATTTGTGCGGAAGCGCCAGTTCAGGTATTGTTCAGGATGCTGAGGGGCTGGCTGGGTCAAGAGAAGTGACCTTAGCGTGACGAGGAAAAGAGTTACGGTAGATCTAAGATGGGAACAAAAGGAACTGGTAAAGAAGGAAGATAAACTTGCGCAGAATAAAGGACTGGATGCACGGGTAACACTTCTAGAAAAACCCGCACATTTATTCGGTGAGAGTGAAGCTATCTTGAAAATTGGTGAAAAACCACGCCAAAATAACGAACCAGCCAAAGCTAACAATGGGAAAAGGTAAAATGTACGTGGTAAATTATCTCACAAACGGAGGTACTTAGAAATGCAGAAACATGGAAGTAAGACGTAGTGGGAGTAGATGGGATTGCCGAAGTTGTCTAAAGCAATTAGCAGAAGCGAGATTTAGCCGCTCGCATGGATTGAATACGACAATTCTGCAACATTCATTCTTGCAGTTAGTTTACGGGCATGGTAGGTGAGGCTTGCTATTATCTTATATATCACTGAGACGCAACAGGGCTAACAGAGCAAACGAGATGGAATAAAGAACTACACTAGTGTAACGTATTTTGCACATTGATATGCTTGCATTTTTAATCCAGGAATCAATACTGAAATTCTTTAGTTTGATCACGGGGTGAAAACATTTTACAAAGAGTGGATGGATGGTCGCTGAAGAAGAAGAAGAAGAAGAGAGAAAAAAATTTCGGGCCACTATTGACGAGTAGGAAGCCTCAAGGACACATGGGGAAGAACAAAAAGGAAATATGCTTAGATTAAAGGTCGAATAAGTTCGAAACATCACACCAGGAAGCTAGACAATATATTTCAGGTTTTCGTAGCAGTTATTAGGTAAATCTGGCGTGCCAACCTACAACTGAGCTTTGTTTTCACGATGGATATCAAAGGGTTGGAATATATTTTGAAATGTTTTGCAAGTTTTCTGGGTGAGATGTCTCCTTTCTATTTTAAACCTTCCGCTATTATTACACATTTTCCAGTTTATGCGGTCAACTATAACCTTAGATTCGTCACCAATTAGCCGATTTCGTTGTGTGTAAGTTGTTTACGAAGGTTATAGTCAATCACTTACAAGACGCACTAGGTTTCAGCCACCACGGCAATAGGCTGCATTTGGGAATTGACACTAAACATCAAATCATTCAATGCCTTCAAGCATGTAGGGAAGAAATGCGGTGATATATGAAGTAGACGCCCATCAGTCTACCTTGTGTTATATAAATTGTTTACCAAGATTTATAGTTGACCGTATGGGCTGGAAAAATGTAATAATGCGGAAGCTTTAAAATACAAATGTCACGTCTCACCCAGAAAACTTGCAAAACATTTTAACATGTCCACCTACATAAAAGGTAAAAGTAGCCTGTAAAGCGCCAAATGAATTTTTTTGCCAGAACAGGGATGTCAAAAAGGCCTTAGATTCGTCACCAATTAGCCTATTCTGTTGTATGTAAGTTCCTTACGAAGGTTATAGTCATTCATTTAGAAGACACCCTAGGTTTCGGCAACCAAGGAAATAGGCTTCATTTGGGAAGTGACACCAAATATTCAAATCACTCAGTGCCTTCAAGCATATAGAAAAGAAATCCGGTGAGTGCAATAAATGAGTAATGACAGTTGTGGCTTATGAAAGGCATTTCTTTAGCTGACAGCACGAGACATAACATCACTGTCAGATTGTCGAGTGCTAAATGCAACAGACAGTGGCTTCTCGCAATATATATGCAGGAAACATACCGGCGCGGTAGATTTTCGCAAAAAGAGGGGGACGTTTCCTATCGTAAAAGGAGTCAGAGTCAGTCTAGAAGACATGAGTTTGGCAAATAAATTTAGCCTGTGTGTTGTGGTAATATTTAGAAAGTTTGATTGAATAAAGTATGCTATAATACAACGAATTCTTATTCCACTAGTGCCAGGGTATAAATAAAAGTGCATTTATACGCCACTCAGTAGGACTAGCGCTACTTCCCTACTCCAGATGGTCAGCCAACCTTGCCTTGTGGTGTGCGGGAAAATAGGTTCTGTGAGTCATTTGAGAGAGTGTGATAAATGCTGGGGTAGTCCCAGCACTTAGGACCCTTTGGGATCCCTGGTAATGGCTGAAATCAGTGTGTAAGGTGTGCAGTAGGGGGAATGTTTGCGCCGTCTTAGTAGAGCGGTTACGAGTGCGCGAGTGTTTGGGGTGTGGTTGGGGCTGAGCCCTGTTTTGTGGTCTGTTTTTTGAAGTCTCTGGTGTAAAGTGGCTGTTCATCACGTGGTTGTGTTGCCTGGCAAATCTTGCGGAATTTTGATACATACATATCCGAGGTGACACGACAACGGGTGGTAGTTAAACAAAACACGATAGTGGCACTATGTGAAAATGCAAATAGAAACGCCCGGTACGCGGCAGACCTGCGCATTTAATAGCTGCACTCCGTATTTCTGCAAATATAGCGCAAGAGAAATGCGACACAACCTATGTAGAGTTAAGTTCTGGAGTCGAATACATTGAGACAGTGACAATCTTTGTGCAAACTTTTAACTTTACTTTGGGTTAGCTTTGCGTATCACGGTGAGCCATCGTAACACGTGTTGCAAAGCAAAAATGGAAAGGCAGTTAGTTGTCATCTGCCAGAAGATATACGCACTGCTCTTTTGTGGCCTGTATTTTTCGGTATACGCAAGTTTGGCAGCTTTGATTAGCAATGATTTCTTCTTTTCTCCAGGGTCAGAAGAAAAGAAGGTAGATGCGAAGAATCCCAAAGAAAAAGGCAAGTATTGAGGCAGTCTGCGTTGGGGAAAGAAGCGGACGCTTGTTTGGCTTATTCGCCTGCGTGCCTTACTTTTTGAACTTTTATGCCCTCACCCAGAGCTTATGTATGCCGCGAACAACAAATAAAGTACGTTTAAGGTATAGTAAACTCAGTGTAGTTTTTGCACATTTTGAAGATTTTGGAACAAAAGAATTGTTTGGAAACAGCTCCAGGATGATGTGTTATTCCGTGCCAGAATGGTGGTTAAAAATTGTGTGATTTGAGGTTGCAGCCAAAAAGCTTTTTGTAGTATCGCTAGATGTTGAGAGGAAAACAACCGGTTGGCGGAGACCGGAACAAGAATGCCCGTTGGCGCTATCTGTTATTTGGACGAACACAGATGCAGGTTGTCCTGATTACGTGGTTACTTAAAGAATTTAACGATAAGAGAGTCTGCTAAAGTGGGCAGAGGCGCAAGGTAAAACTAGAAGGAATAATATTGCAAGCTCTAAAAAGCCATAAAAGAGGTTTGTTCGTTTAGTTGGGACGTTTAGACGACTGAAAAAAAGGTTTGGAAATTGGAAATTTTGTGTTTACGATTAGAGCAGGCTGTTACGAATAGAAAAAAAAGCGAAATTATCCGCATTCATCTATCAAACGCCCAAATAACATAGAAACCATTAGAGGAGGTAGTTTAGGGGCCAGGTATTGACAGGAATGTAATGTACGTACCGACACGCGACACTGCTGGCACCGCGAACTACATGGAATAAAATATTATAAGTAGAGTCATTGCAAGTTTATCAAACAATACTGTATGGACTAGCTTTCTCTAGAGAGTACAGCATGAACTAAAGACGAAATCGAACGGCGCAGAATGGGACGAAAAAGCTAACGTTTTCCAGGCCGCTACTGACAAAAAGGAAGGCTCTGGGTGACATCAAAAACAAGGGAAAGGATAAATAGGTTGCGTTGAAGTTTTCAAGAGTTGAACTATCGGGGTTGAGCGCGGTTCCCTAGGGTCCTTTAGCGATCATTACAATAAGTGTAGATCTTGGAAGGTTACGTGTTGGCGTGTGGTAATCTTTAGGCGTGCGACAACTTTTGACGGCGAATTCACCTATAGCGACTAGAGAACAAAAATTGCCGAAGAAATGGCTAGAGAAAGGAAACCAGAAAAATAAAACAGCGGATGTTTTAAAAATGAAGGTGACATTGGAACAGCCAAGTTTTAAAAATTATTTCAGAGTTTCTTTCACATAACTGATAAAACTAGCCCCAGAAATGCTGAATAAGTTTGGGGCAGAATCACCACCACCACCACCACCACCACCACCATTATCATCATCATCATCATCATCATCATCCCACTTAAGTTCACTAAAGGACGAAGCACTATCGCGTGGTCGCGTCGGTCAGGGGTGGCTGGCCCGTGATTGCCGTGATCGCGGCGTGATCAGCGCCGTTCGGGTTGTCTCTGCGTTGTTTTCAGCGCAAATGAATTACGGGAC
Source organism: Haemaphysalis longicornis (assembly GCA_013339765.2). Taxonomy (NCBI): domain Eukaryota; kingdom Metazoa; phylum Arthropoda; class Arachnida; order Ixodida; family Ixodidae; genus Haemaphysalis; species Haemaphysalis longicornis. Next base: position 133,311,893 of record CM023452.1, on the reverse strand, counting down.
CAGGCCAGAATTAAAAGGCTGCTTCACCGCTGCGTGGTTCGCAGTCTCGCTATCGATGGGGCGCCAGCTGGGCTGGGGACTGACAGAGAATTAACGGAGCTGCCGCTCTATGTATCGCTGCCATGCTCTTAAATTATTTTCTCTAATTGGTGTCATTCTTATCTGGCTTCCAGGGCCAGGACAGAAGAAGATAAAAAATCCGGAAGAAAAAGGTAAGTGGGGCGAACTTAGAAGTGGGTAAAAGGAGAAAACAATTGCCTTGAGCTACTCGCCAGCGGGCCGTCCTGTTAGCATGCCATATTTTCTCGGACGGCATGCTTATGTATATGCCCAGCTAGATTCCATCGAACTGGTTAATATAAAACACATTTATTATAGCGTATTTGCTGCAATATTGACATTCCCGAACAAAAGCTTTTTCAGTGATAGCTGCAGCTGGGCTATCTAGTCCGTTGGGAATGGCGGTTGGAAGCTAATCGCTTATAGTTCGCTGTCAGGGACTGATTTGTTGTATAGTGAGAAGGCCTGAGGAACTTACGGGTTTATTTGTCGACCCGAAATGGAGAACATCTTGATTACATTGCTGCTAACTGAATTTAACAAACAGGTTTCGGGCACAAGCACATATAATATCTTGTGCTTTGAACAGCCATAACCATTTATTTTTAGCCATGTATGTATTTGGAAAGAGGTAATGAATAAATCACCAGCCTGCCTACCCGTATTGGTATATAAGTTGTTTACCAAGGTTATAGTCGTTGCCGAAAACCTAAATTTTAATCAACAAAGATAACCGCTCTGTTTAGAAAATGCTACTAACATAATTAATTTGTACTATCAAGCAGGTAATCATAAATTTTCGAATATTTAAATGGCTTGCAAAGATGCTAACCAACGTTGTATTCTGTAGACAGTTACACAGTAATAGAATTGCGGAGTCTAGGAACCATGGCAATAGAACTAAGCACGTTGTGGGATACATAAAATGGATCTACCAACATGGTAGTCCTTCGCAACGACATTTAGGAGTTTCCTATTTTAGAGTTGCACTACGCAAGGTCTCTCTGAAATGAAGTAAGGCCTGTCTATACGAGGTATAGTAATTGCTACATTGCGAAAAAGCAAACTGAATTTGTATACAGTAATTGTTTTTCAAAGCTGCCGAAAAGACAAAACATCATTTTTTTAGCATTCACTAGTCTTTGGTGTACTGATGCACGAGAGTAGGCCAGACTCCATTCCTATTACCAGGGGTTGAATTTGGAATTGGCTAAGATTTGAATGGCGTATGCGTGTCTGCTGTACTGGTCTGTCCATGAATGTTCTGCTGTAGAGTGGTTCGGTGTTCTCTTTTTAGGAGGTCCCTCGTGCTGTTGCCGTATACGACGGAATTTCGTCAAACCAACCTGTGCCTCGTTAATAAAAATGCTCTTACTACAGCTAACAATAACTATAGAGTACTTTGAGGGTATAAAACTAGAAACTTACCATGCAAGGTAGGCGTACTGGTGATTGAAGTGGGCACCAATATGCATTTTGACAAGGCAAGGCAAAATAGCAACATGTCAGTCATTTCGTTTAGTTAGGGAGTCCGGAATAGTTAAGACGATTGCAATCTACTTAATACCTGATGATCTTTGCCTACCGCTGTTTTAGTGTGTATTTATTGACCTGCGCAGCCACAGGTGCAAGGCGGGCTTTCAAAGGCAGTCTTTTCCTTAGTGACAAATGTTATGCTACTCTGCCACTAGGTGGCCTGTATTCTTGTGCTTTACCAAAACTTGTGTTGTCTAATTGATGAAGTTTTTACCTTTCTTGCAGGGCAGGGACAGAAGAAGTTGGATGTGAAAAACCCTGAAGGAAAAGGCAAGTAGCCAGATTTGTTAGTAATCTTGCACCACCGGCCTTCGTGCCTTAATATTAGGAGAGCATTTGCTTGCCTCCATTTCTGGGGTCACGCGCTCCTTTACAAAGCCAGTGCAACTACCAAAAACGGTATATTAATACCAGTTCAAGTTCAAATTCCTAAATGTTTGAAGAAATGGCTTTTCTGGAGACAGGTCCAGGTGGCAGCCGTGTTGTGCTCTTATTTATTTGTACATGTTCTTTGAGCGATCTTTTACAAATATGAATTTGTACCAGCTAGCCCAACATTCCGTTGTGCTGCATTTTCAGCGCGTGCGTATTCTTTCCAGAATAGCAGTTCAAAACCGCTTTGTTTGAGTTTGCTGGCATAGAAGTTGTCTGTGGTATCAGGAGAAACCACAAAAATACAGAAAATAAAACACGGGCGGTCATATTCGGAACAAGACAGCATAATGGAGCTTATCGTGTTTATTGGTTGAACTGGCATACAGACTTTCCTTGACAGAATTCGTTTGCAATAGTACATTCCGTTAAGCGAAATCGCCAACACCAGCCCAACGGGATGTAAAATATAATAAAAGTACCGCTTTGTTTTATAAAAATATAAAAAAAACGTTGGAGTTGGGATGATTACTGGTTGCGGTTATAACACATTGTTTTTCGTTTGTAACAGGGGAAATCCAATGCCATGTGTGTGTCGAAGCGGGGTGCATCGGGTAAAATACACGTTTGGAATGTCGCTCCGGCTTTAAAATCGGGGACTTTGAAGTGGCTCAATCTGGGTAGCTGCCGGGTTATGGTGATACTCGTACGGCAGATACTCAAGTTTAGAACAATGCAACAATACAAGAGCTAGAAGAGAAGCGTTCGTTTGAAAGTGGGAAATGGGTGGTAGAAATAGCCGAATTAATATGCTGGTTGTGTTTGTCCAGAGAAAAAACTCGCCATACAATAGAAATATTTTCACAAATGTAGAAGAAAGATATACAAAAAAACGTAAGCCGGGAAAGGAATGTTAAAATACACGTCACGCTAAGCGCGAATTCGGGTATAGCACGGGTGCTGAGGTGCTTGCCATGGTTAAGTGTAGTAACCCAGACGTGGTGAGGAACAAAATTAGGGTGAGCTGAGAGTGCAAATGGGAAAAATGGTACAAGAAGAAAACTAAAATTGTATTTTAGACGCTTAACAGCGGCGTCGTGGACTCACAGGAAAGAATCACCTCGACACACTAATTGGGAGCTTGCGCAACTTATTCAACAAGTTACCAGTAGCTGTAAAAATGGAAAAGTTGGAAAGTACTTGGTAAACTCTCCCAGAAAACAAAGGAGTTGTTAAAGCAGTATAGAGAAGGTATAAACAGGGCAGGATCAGATTGGTCCGGAAGTTTTCTCAAAATGCTGACTAAAAGCATGATTTGCCCACATCATGAATGAAATACGGCAAAAAAAAGAGAATCATTAACACAGGCACTTAAGGCTGCGAAAGGATGCTTGCACTATTGAGAGACTGGTAACCGATGAAAGACATGGATGAGGTCAATATATAAACATGAGGAATTGCTCAAACTTTACCCAAAACCCATTACACGGCGCCAAAAGGCCAAAGACAAAGCGGTCTTTGTGCCTTCACAAATACTCGCTGTACTTCAGAACTGCAGTCAGCCATCATCATCTCAAGAACTGAAGGTGTCAGTTCATACGGGGAGAATAGGGTTCTACTTGCATTTACAGGAAGTTGGAAATGCATGTGCAGAACCGGCGGCTTGTTCTACAAAAATTCCGTGCCATCACTGGAATCTGTGTGTGAGGTGTGAAATTGGTATCGCGTTTCGTCTTAATATGTTTCAGTAACAGAGAATGAAAGCTCCGGTGCTAATGCGTTGTCGGGTGCATGTGTCGGTTTTGGCGGGCTGTGCGCAACACGTCTCACGGGTTAAGTGGTTGTGATTGTCTGGTTATACCATCTCTAAAGAAACACACACAGCGCGCAAAAAGTTGGAGTTGTAAGTTGGAGTGTGTGCTTGTTATTTAATTCTTTTAGCGTATTACGGTGTGATGTGTCGCTTTAATCGTATGTGGTATTCTGCGCATGTGCACACTTGTGTGTATATATTCTTTGGGTTTCTAATAAAAACTAGTTGAGAGTCAGCGTGTGTGTTGTACATCCATCCGTCTTTCGTCCGGTTTTTTTGCGCGCTGTGTGTGTTTCTTTAAAGATGATTTACCAACTCACCCAACTTTCGGTGTTACTTCTGGTTATACCACACGTGCCCTGCCATATATGGGTATACCACATGTGCCCTGCCATATATGGCGAAGTGTTTTGTAGCTCCATGTGGGGGTTGCTACGAAGCGGGTTGGAGTAACCGTAACGCTACGACGGCGCTATCAGTGAAATGAAACGAAAAGAAACAGGGCGCGTGGTAGACCCAGAGCTCGATGAAATGAGCACGAATAGGCATTTTTGCAAGTACAGGCCAGAAAAATTAACATGTATCTGGCGTTTGGTGTAGCTGTTGAGTATTGAATACATTAAGCTTCGGCAATCTAGTGACAAACATGAAGTATTCTGAGAGCTGCCTTACTGTTTTGCCCACGACGAGCCCAACGGCCGCTGTAAGGCGAAATAAGACTGATAGTTCTTAAACACACACACACACACACACACACACACACACACACACACACACACACACACACACACACACACACACACACACACACACACACACACACAAACACAAACACACACACACAACACACAACACACACACACACACACACACACCACACACACACACACACACACACACACACACACACACCACACACACACACACACACCACACACACACACACACACACACACACACACACACACACACACACACACACACACACACAACACACACAAACAAAAGTTACGCGACAGTGCCTCTTTGTGACTTGTATTGTTTTCTTTGCCTGACTGTCTCTTCCCTGACTGGTGATGTCTTCCTCTCCCCTGCAGGAAAGGGACAGGAAAAGGTTGATTTGAAAACTCCTGGGGCAAAAGGCAAGTAGAAAGACGTTTCTTTAGCTCGGTAAAAAGAGCTAAGATTTAGCTTGGGCTACAGAGCTGTGTTGCTTTATTTTGGAAGAGCTTTTGTTTGTCTCTATGATTTGGTTGGAGCAAGGCCACAAACCGACAGCAACTGCTAAATATTGTATATCTACATAATTTTATTGCAGCTTTTTATTTTTAGGCACTTTTTTAGACAGTTGTAGCTCTACGAATGGAGGTTTAAATATGGCTGCTTCCCTGTAGTGCCAAAAGGCCTATCTATGGTGGCAAAAAGCCGCGAGTTAAACAGCGGCGGGCAGACACGAGTATAATAAATGCTTTAACAAGATATATTTCACCTATGTAAATGCGTTGCATTTAGCGAAACCTCGACAATTGTAACAGTATTGAGACATTTGAAAATACAGGTGACAGATATTTGCTACGTGGTGGATATATGGACACAAGTAGCGCCCGGGTAGTCTTTCACAAGAATATAAGAAGTTGAAATTGCGACACATTTACGTTTGATTTAGTTGTCGAGTCCTGAATACTTCAAGTTATTTGAATGTAGGTACACCCTGTAAACGTTGATTGGGACTACGTTTGCTTATGGCCATTTACGAGAGAACCATACGCTGCATATGAACCTTTAATGACAGCCTGCTAATAAGACAAAGAATATATGCGGAGCTGTGCTCTATCGACTGTGTTATTTGCTTTAAGTAAGTCGTCTGTCCTGACCGCTGGTATTTTGCTCGGTCTTCTAGACGAGGGACAAAGCACGGTGGATGTGAAACAACCCCAAGAGGAAGGTAAGTACGCAGACCTTTCTCTTTTGAAACTGGTAAATGGAGAGAGCAGTTTTCTTCTGCTACTCGTTCACGTGCCCTTTTTTTAAAACAGCTTTTTTTGCTCTGTCTCGATGGTGGAGTGTGTAACGGGCTACAAACACGTTGCAGCTGGTAATAAGTCAAATAATCTTGTAAGGTGGATTTGTACGGGTTCTGAATAGGAAACAACAGGTTTTTTAAACATTTCCAGATAGATGGATTAGCCAATCTCAAATAGGTGGTTTATTATAAACCGGCTTCTTTGGGGCTGCTCCTGTGTCTTGGGGCTGCTGCTGGGGCTGCTGTGGTGTCGGGCAGATTCGCAAGCGAAACAATGGGCTGGCGAATACCTGAACTAGAAAACAGAATGTAGCTCGTCTTGTTTATTTCAATAATCAAGGTAAGGGTACTACACTGGACATTTATGCTCAAGTTTAGGGCGAAGTTTTATATGGCCGTAACGTAAGATTTGAAGGTGCCATAGAAATTTTACGTCGCGAGTATTCACCCGTATGATTAGCCTTGTTAACAATTTAATACATATATAGTGGATAACAGATTATTGGTTATACGAGTTCCTAATAATTTCTGCGTGATAACAAGTTTGAGTTTAGAGTCTTGAACGTAGTGGTCAAAATATGATCGATCAGCTTAGCGAGAAAATGTGCTTGTTTTACATCCGTTTTTATTCAAACGCATTTTTCATTATACAAAGTGGAAACAATATTGATGTCAGTATGAAGGAATGAAGTGTCATAATGCACCAGGCTACTACAAGGCGGGGTGAAGTTACCGTAACACTTCAGTGGTGCTACTTTGGCAGATACAACACAAAGTTTACGCACGAGATGGTGAAACAGATCCGGGAATATGCTATATATCTGAGATTTAGTTTCGTTCTGGGGTTTAGAATACGACACGCTTTTAAACCTACTTAGAGTTTATAAAATTGGCTTATCGTTGCTCTATCTTGTCGCCACTAACCAACGCAACGGCTGCTGCAAGGCGAACTCGGTAAGACAGTTTTTTTTGTGCGTAATGGAAAATGTGGAAAAAATGCCCCTCTCTGGTGTATAGCCTTTGCTGTACCCACGTTTCCTGACTGCTAACATTCCCCTCGGTCCTGCAGGTCCAGGGCAGAACAAGGTAGAAGATTAAATTATTAAAGATAAAGGGAAGTATCCAGGCCTTTCTGTGAGTTAGAAAATGGAGAAAACAATGGTAGTGAGTTGTCGGCCTGTCTGCCGAAATTTTAGAAAAAAGGTTTTGCTGAGCCCCAGGCGTTGGCATGTGTCAGGCTATGAAACAATGCAAATTCCGAATAGTGTTTCTACTGATACAGTTTGTTTATTTTAGAGGTTTTCAAGAGATCTTTTGTTAGAAGCAGTTCGAATTGGCTACTTTATTCCATGACAGTATCGCGGTTTCTGAGAGACAAAAATTTCGGTTGTACGTGTAGGTACAGACAGTGTAATTAATTTTGGGGTAGTGGAGTCTGCGTAAGGTGGGGAGTGGTGTGCTTGGAGGTGAGTAGAACCGAATACCAGCGCGAGTGTTTTTATGTTGTTGATAGTTTCTGTCTGTTCTGGCGGGCTGTACCTAGCAGGTCTAATGTAACGCGGTTTTTTGCCTGGTTGGGTCTGACGTGCCTTTTTGTGTTTCACGCTTTTTTTTAAGCCTACCTCTGCCCCGTAAATTTAGAGCGGGTGGAAGGTAAAAGTAACGGTAACGACGCTGCTACTCTGTGAGGATAAAAAATAGAAACGTAAGGTGCGTTGCAGAACACATGCTCATTGAAATAGGGACCAGCCTGCAGTTCTACAAACATGTCTGGAAAATAACTACGTATTAGACGTTTCGTTAACTTGTGGAGGCTGGAACACGTCAAAATATTTCAGTTTATTTACAACTTGATAAACTTAGCTTGTGGTTGCCTTGCTATAAAAGATTGCACTACACGGGTACTTCGTTACATCAAACTTTACCCGGCCACATTTGCACTCAAGCACCCATTGCTTTCAGCTATTCCAGTGGACGAACCACACGCCGCTCTCCCGCACTTCAAATCATTCCCTCTGAGCATTTGTGAATCGTTTTAATTGCCGTGTTTGTGAATCGTTTTAACATTAGGAGCAACCTAGATGTTTCATTGCGGGGAAAACCAAATGACCAGTTTGCGAACGAATCGCTTTACTAAATTTTGTAATTCACTGCAAATGCCTTTTATGTTTGTTGTTTGATCTGCGTAATGTGTCAAATAAATAAATAAATAAATAAAAACACAAACAAATAAACACCTAATAAATAAATAAATAAATAAATTAAAAAAAAAAAATAAATAACAAATCGTATAGCCGACCAGAGCATCTGACGCTCCAACCCGAACTGGGAATGAGTCCTTATATCAGAAGTCATGTGAAACACCTGCGCAGTGGGATGTAGTCTTTTGCTTCACCTAAGTGTTCCGTACATTTACTAGTGATGTTTTTTGTACGGCCCGCAGGAAAGGAACAGGAAAAGGTGGACGAGAAAATTCCTAAGCGAAAAGGCAAGTAGTCAGTCTCGTTAAGGTGATGAAGTGCGCTAACAGTTATCATGTGCTGCTCGCCTGCTTACTTACATTTTGGGCGAGCCTTTGGTTGTCTCCGTGCTTCAGTGTGCGTTCTACTACTAATTAGTGCAGCTGCAAAAGCATGGTGCGCATATACTGCTATGTAAGCTCACATTTTTTTTAAATTTGGAACGAACGGCCTTGTAGTAGTTCCAGCTGTCGGCTTTATTCCGTAACAGAATGATATTCTGAAATAAGTTGCTTTTAGGTTTCTGTCATGAACCTGTAACCGCAAAATTCAGCCTGGAAATTAAAGGCGGGTTAACATGCAACAACAAGAACAACAACAAAAGAACTCGGTGGAGGTCAGGATGTTTATTATTTGTACTGTTGTCAATGACTGGCTGTCGGGACGGCCTAATTGGTTACATAACGTAACAATAGAGGCTGCCAACACAAGCAAAGAGACATACTAGCGCTCTATTGAAATACAATATTACGTGTTAATATAGCTGCAATAGACTAAGATGGCGGTTCAAGAAATTAGTTGTTATTTGAAAAGATTTTGAGAGATCGTACAGTAGGGAAGCATAAACCGTGGGCATGTTCATATGGAGTGCACTGGCTGAAAATGCAGGTTTAGAATGTCCATCAGTCTCTGAGTTGTGACGTTGAAATGGCACGATCTGTACAGCTGATCGGTTGCGTTGGAACAGTGGTAGGGCACATGCAAAAGTTCAGAACTTCGCTACAAAAGAGGAAGAACTAAGCAGAAGCTTGCTATGAGAAATTTGGGGATGTGTGGTTGGAATATCCGTAATGAATGGCGGGTGAGTTAGCGCCGAGGTAAGAACACATTATAAAAATTCTACGAAAGAAGGAGATAGCCCTGTACTTAAAAAACCCATACCGCTGAGGGGATATCAAAACCGACTTCATTCTGGGCGTCAATGTCTGTATTGTGCAGTATGCTGAGGTGCTAGTCAAGGTGAAGTGTTGTGGCCATGGGTTGGTCTGGGAGAGAACTCGTTAAGGTCTCAGTTTGAAAGATAGGAACTAACTTGACTTTGACTCGGGGAGAAACGGAGTGCCGGAACACACCTTTAAGACGCATACTTTCTTCTGAAATGAGAGGCTGACGACAGCCTGCACACAGTCTTCCGAAACCTAACCCCTCACTCACTCATCCAATTGTGTGCCATTACGCATGAAAAGCACGTTACAGGCGCAGATTATTTAAGCTTTAATACTTCATTTCCTTGTCAGATTTGGGATATTACTTGTCTTAAATGATAAATTTAAACTTGTACGGTAGTTCTACCAAATTGTATGGGGAAGCCGTCAAAATGATTTGGACAAGCAAGATGTAGAAACATTCGGCCTGGAACGCGGCAAAGATATAAAAAAAAATTAGAGCAGCTAGCTCAAACGCAACAAAAAGCTTGTTAATGACACAGATACAACGTATGCATTCGGATACGACAGTGGTAGCACAACGAAAGTCATGTGAGATAATTATACTCACATTAGGCCTTTAAGCAATTTTTTACTCTTCCAAAGTTGGCCCAGAAAACATTACTTACCCGACTATTAGCTTCATCAGGTTACAACAGCAAATATGTACAATGTGTAAGAACCGGTGAAAAGTACAAAGGGGAGTAATGATTTTAGACCTTTATTCCGCAAAGCCGGGCTTTAGGTAACATTGAAAAATGAAAAAAAAGGGGGAGACTGGTGCGGTTATAAAAGTTAGGGCCTGAATGATTGTCTTTAGGAGCGTTCAGTGGAGTCTTGAGGGGACCTGCTGATATAATGTAACGTTAAATGTGGTTCTTAGGCTCTAGCAATCCGTTGCGCGTGTGAAATCATATTGAGGGAAAATTGAGCTCCCGGAATGGTAGTCCTTTGCAATAACAGTTGAAAGTTTGCTGTAATGAGGTTGTCAAGAATGAAGACGTTTCTTATGTAAAGTATAGCACATCGACAGGGAGTTTGTTGGAAGGTTGTCGAAATAAACGAACTAAAATTTACTGTTAGAATAAACTTCATCTGCGATGATGTCGGAGAGAAAACTGGGCAAGTTTTACTAGCACTCACCGTTCATCCGCGCTGGAGTCGAACATCCTACTTATCCATAAAGAGGGATATTATTTGTTATATAAGCGGCCTTGCATCATACAAACATCATCATAAATAATTGTTATATGGGGAAGATGGGAACCTTGTGTGCACGTGCCCAAACTGTGATTAAGTGCTGGGTGGTCCCCACAGTTTGTGCAATAGAGAGTCCAGTATTCTCTGCAATCTGTATGTGAGGGCTAAGCTGGCAGAGGTTTTCTTTGCATATAAGTGCAGCAAGATACCAGGGCGAGTGTTTTGGTGTTGGCTGTGGTGTTTGCTTTGACTGGATGTTCGTGGCTGTCTTGTATAAGGTGGGTTTGCGTTGTCTGTTTGTGACGCACGTGTTGTTACCGTATCTGCGAGAGTTTTTCAAAAATACTTGTTCCTCCTTGACACATAAAATCTCGCCGTTGAACGTAACTTTAAAAGGGTGCTACTTCGTGAAAATAGAAATAGAAATGTCATGTACTCGGCAGATGTGGTGCTGTTTTTATTAGGCACACGTCAGCGTTTCTGCAAGCATAGTGTCTGCAAAATACGTCGTATTTGCCGTCTTGATTGGTGGTTTAGCTTGAAATACGGGCGACGATTTCAGTATACTTTTAACGTCATAAAATTTGCTTAGATCGAACTCATAGACGAGTCGTTGATTAGCGCAACGGCCACGGGAGGATAAATTTGGTACGACAGTCTTCTTAAAACTAATAGAAGTTATGCGAGGCTGCCTGTATTTTTCTGCTTCACCTAAGTTTCACCTCTGTGAATTGTGATATTTCTCTCGGGCACGCAGGAAAGAAAAAGAAGAAGGCGAAGAAGAAAACTCCGGAAAAAAAAGGCAAGTTGTCAGACCTTTCTTGAGGTTGCAAAAGCGAGGTAATACTTATCGTGAGCTGCACACGTGTGTGCCTCATTTTTAGGGAGGTTTTCCTTTGCCACCGTGCTTTTTAGACTTAATATGCACATTTTAAGGTATTGAAACAATTTTTTGGAGTTAGTGACCAGCTGGGTGTCTTAGTCTGACACATTGTGGGAGTTCAAAGCTAGTCGCTTTGATTTACGCCTCATTAATTTTTTTGTGCTGGGAGAAAAAGCCGGAACAAAACATGCGGGATTGCGTGAAAAGAAAAGCGCAATGGTGCTGACCGTGTTATTAGTTCCGGGCCGTACGGGATATCCTTATTACATCTATTTTAAACAGATCATTACCATAACCGAGGTTGTCAACACAAGCCCACCGGCATACTAAATCTTGAATATCATAGTATCCCTTGATTCAAACAGGTATAACAAAAAGTGAGGAAGTTCGGACAATTATTAGTGGTTACCAATAAAGCAGATTGTAGCCGACTGTAGCAATGTGGAACTGAAGTCGACGGTAAGTCCAGGTGGTTTGAAGTGGCGGAAAATTCGGGGGGCGGATATCCATCGGGCTGTAATGTTGACCAATTAAAATAACGCGGTCGGAACCTCGGCCGGGTGTTGGTAACATCTCCTAGGATGGATGTGAAAAGTTAGAACAACGCAACAATATGTAAATGAAAGGGAATTGCGCTAAGTGAAACTTTGGCATAGTCGGTTCCAGTGCGAGAAGTGATTGCATACTGGTTATGCGTGTGCAGAAAAAAAAGCGTTCTGGTGATAAACGAAAAACAAAAAATAACACCTCAAAGCTGAAACCATGCAAGGAATATTAAATTTGGTATGAGAAAAGAACGGGGTTTTTGTGTGCACAATCAAAGGGTGTTGTAAATGCTCGGTATTCACCACAGTTGAGGTACATTGGGGTTTCCGGTCAAGACTGAAACTTGTGGTTAAGCTGTGAAGTCGGAGCCGTGTTTGGATATTAGAACACAATACTACGAGTGCAAGTGTTGGCTTTTGTGTGCTCTCGTCTGTTGTGCAGTTGTCCGCAGCAAGTATGGTATAAAGTGGCTGCAGATTTTCTGGTTGTTTCCCGCGTTTCCGTTACGTATCCACGAAAATTTTGTGTAGTATGCACTTGTGACAGGATTCTGCAAGAAGTGTGGCAGTGAGAGGGAACTAGCTCCGCGAGCTAGTTTCTGGAATAAGCACCAAAACGCACTGTGCCTGGCACACCCCCTGCTTAGTGAAACAAACGTAACTGCAATTTCCACAACATTGCAGAGAAAATGTAGTACAGTTGATTACTTGTTTGTTTTTTGGGTCTAGAGTACTCCAGACTATCGCACTCCACTACCTGTTAAACGTCACCTAAGACTGCCTTGCATCGGCAACGACCGGCGCATAGGCCGCTGCAAGGCCAACACTGAATGATAGTATTCTCATTTGTGATGGAAGGTATTCGACACTGCCGCTTTCTGCCCTTTATTCTGGTTTACTTAAGGTTTTTTCAATGGTTAATGAAAATATCTCTCACACCTTTAGGACAGGAGCAAGTCAAGCTGGATGGGGAGAATCCGGAGTTGGAAGGTAAGTAAGGAGAGCTTTGTTTTGAGTTAGTGAAGGACGCTAACTCCTACTTGTGCTATTCGCCTTTGTGTGTTGTTTTTACAAGAGCCTTTTTTGTCCGACTTTATGCTGAAATATGTGCCTTGTCACAAATTCGGCGAAACTGCTAAACAGTCCTAACTAGTTCACTATAGATTCCTCGCATTTGTCCTTGGTTTTGGAACAAAGAGTTTTTTGAAGGTCATTCGAGGTGGACGCGTTATGCCGTGAAGAGACCGAACACCGCGAACGAAACAGGACCGAGGAATAGAAACACGTAGAACACAAACAGCGCCCGTGGAGATTCTACGTGTTTCTATTCCTCGGTCCTGTTTCGTTCGCGCTGTTCTGTCTCTTCATGAACATGAACTAACTCGCAGCAGAGTCTTGCTAAGCGTAATGTCGTCGGAAAAATGAATTTGAATAGTTGTGGGCTGAGTTTGCTTTCAAAATTGTGATCTGTGGTGTCGCGAAGAGCGCGGGTAATCCAATGGGATGGCGAACGCCAAAGAAGAAAGTACTATTGAGCTGACTGTTCGACAGAAATATAGGCTGCAAGTTTATATTGTGGCTAACAAAATAACGACAAGAGAACTTGCCAACGGAAGCGCTAGCGCTCGTTGAACATATACTACATTCTCTAACGCCTTCTTATCTCACCCCATAATACAACTGAAACAAATGGAAGCATGTGCGGAGGATAACTTGCTACGGCTAATCAAATTACAGAGGTTGTAGTAGAGAAACACCAATGTTTAAGTATAATAAACTGTGTGCACCGGTAGCAAATACAAGTGATATATGAGACTCCTTGATGCATGTGCGTCAAATGGCGTTATAAGGACAGCTGCCCTGTTCTGGTGACCCATTCGTAAGACGCCCTTAGTAGTTTAAAAATCTACAAATAAAACAGCTGCAAGTTAAGCCTGAAGTTGGAAATTGGGGCACAAGTTGTAGAAATAGCTAAAATGACACACTTGTTGTGTTTGTGTAGGGTATGACATGAAAATACCCTAGCACCAACAGAAATTAAGAAACTGACTTCAGCTTAAACGTTACTTTATGTTTTGTACTGGACGGTGAATTTTTAGGCAGAGTCGAAAGTAGGGACCGCACGAACAGATGCATGGCATGTCTTAGAAGGGAAAGGACGAAAGTGAAAAAAATATAAACGCACACTCGGAAAGGGACAGACTGTAGAAGCAATGCCTCCAGAAAATCGTGTTTTTTGAGGGGATAACGATAACCAAGACCTAGACATTGTAGACCGAACAAAGAATCTGACATAACTAGCGACAGCTGTGCCACGAAGAAACGAAAAAAAACTAACTGAGTAACTTTTCCAGAAAATATGAAAACTCAGAAGCGCGAACTTCGGAAATTTAAATTGGATGGCGCACATAAGATAGAAAGTGCTAATAAAATGGCTTTCAAATGCGGTATTTAAAGACCACGCTGCGCAACACAGGGGAATTTACAAAACATTTGAGCCGGTAGTTCAAAGGCATCGCAGAAGGTTGCTATTGCTGTGTATTCATGGAGTGATAACTACCGCGGGAACACGGCGAATGGCTTGCTTAAGAAAGAAGCGCACGCAAAGCCACCAGGCAACTTTCTAAGCTGTCAGTGTAGTCACTGACGGAATGCTGAGGGAACTAGCCTGTTTCGCGAGGTTACACTAGGAATAACATACGGCCTGTAAATAGCCTAGAAGGGGACGAAGTGAATAAATCGCTGTTAGATTTTTTGTGGTGAGTTTAGAAAAGTTGTCAGGGTTCAGTTATCGGTCATAAGAAGGGTCCATTCAATTCCTTCAGCGATCCTTGGATTTAGTGTAGGTGTGGTCATGCTTCTAAGACCGTACCCTGACGTTTCATGTTTGAGGCAAATTTTGATGGAGCATTCATTATAGCGCTGAAAGAGGGCCAGCTTTTGGAGGGAGTGAATGAACGCGGATATTCTAAAATACGATGGCAACCTTGAATGTGAAATTAAGCATGATTTCAGAATAAGTGATAAGATCATAGGAAAGTTTCAAACACCAAAGGAGTTAAATGGCGAAAACGTATGTTCCCAGGCAGCCGACTCTAAACTGTACACAAGTTGTTTGCCAATGTTTTAATTGCCGCATCAGCAACACCCCAGATTCCTTGGAACAAATACAAAATGTTGTGTTTAGTAGAGGGTACGAAAAACCATAACTGTAATAAATATTCTTGGAGAAGATATTTAATTTATGAAAATACGTTTTTTAGTAGGCCCGCCAAATGTTATTGAACTGCTGAGAAATGTGGAACCAGAGCGAACAGATATTTGCGTATAGGACGACAGATACAATTGCATTGGTCCGGGAGCCCTTCAGAAAAAGACTGGGATGTTTTCTATCGTAAAGGGAGACACAAGACAGCACGCCTGTGGAATCGACTGCCCCTATCTTGGCGGGATACATTGGAAGACTGATCGGAAAGATGAAGGCACCTTATTTCGACAAGAGACCCCTAGTGCGGTACTTCAGGAGCAACTGACGGGGAAATCCCTGCGCCTCCCACTAGACCTCGCTGCGCTTCCGCACTTGAGCCGGCACTGTTTTTCTGCCCAAAGTGGGCGTAGCATTGGGTATGGTAGGATGATTGGGCTTCTTTAGAAACTCACAGTAAGCGTCATAACTTATGGGGTAGTCTTCATTGTGACACGTTGTGGTTGCCAGTGATTCCTGGTATCAAACTGCGAGGTTTCGATCCGGCCGAGTACAGCCTAATCGTGGGGCGTTAGGGTTTGCGTGTCGTGGGATGCCTCTGTGTATTTTGGCGGGCCATTTGTTACGAGTCTCCATTGTCAAGCTGTAGTGCATTCTTTGTTTGTGTCCAACGCGACCTTTATTATCCGCCCGAATTCTTAAAATTCCGACTTCAAGGTCACTACAGCGTGGGTGAGTGTTAGCCTTTGCATTTATGATGGCGATACTTTATGACAACGAAAACAGCAACATATATTAGAGGCGTACCTGATTCATATTGAAATATTCCTTACCCTGCAGTTCGGGAAGCAAGGGGCAAGTCAAACGCACACGTTGACGTTTAGTACTAGATTCGGATATTGACTATTCAGCTGCACACACAAACTTGGAAATGTTGCTTAGAACTAGCTTTGCGTATGACCATTAACCAGAGCACCTTACGTCGAAATGGAAAGTTAAAATTAGTTTTCTTGATATACAGAAAAAAAAATTTCGAGACGCTGTTCTTGGTGCTGTATTCTTGTGATGTAGGTGAAGTTATCTTGTCTGATTGGTGATATTTTTCTTGGTCCTCTAGAACATGGACAAAACAAAGTGGACGTGCAGAAACCTGAAAAGAAAGGCAAGTAGGCGTGAACCTGAGTAACTTTTGTTGTCGGAGGAATTGGTGGTACAATCTTTTGAAGGATTGCCTTTATAGACAGAGACGAACTACGAAAGTTAAAGCGTGCTCTACTCGTAACCACTGCGATTCTGGCGCGCAGTTTTTGTGGCACTGTTCTCTGTGGGCTGCGTTATTTTACATTACGTAGGTTTGTCTTCTCTGATTGGTGACATTTTTCTCGGTTTCTCAGGTCAGTCACAAAACAAGGTGGATGTGCAACAACCTGAAGAAAAAGGCAAGTGGACCAATTTTTCAAATTTCTAGAAGCAGCAAAAGTTTGTTCTGCTACTTCCCGGTGTGCCTATATTTTACGACAGCTTTTTTGCTCTGACTTGATACTTTTGAGTGTTCCGTGCTACAGACGTATTGCAACTTGTAAATAATCGTAAATTTTGTATGGTGTATTTCCACGCGTTATAGATTCGGAAAGGACCGGCCTTTTTGAGACCCTACGAGGTTGATGCAATTGTCGAACCAAGATTGTATTTAGGAACTCGTATTTTTTGAGGTTAGTACAGGACAGGTGTGTGTGGAATTACACAAATTCGCGAGAAAAACTAACGGGCTGGCGTACACCGGTAGTAGAAAACACTGTTTCTGGTAGTGTTAGGTGAACAGAATTGTACGGTCCCTTGATTAAATCGGCGAAATACAATGATTAGAGATGGTGTCAACAAAAGCACAAGCCCAAGCTGAAACTAAAAAAATGCTATTTCTGCCTTCAAAAAGCAATTACAAACCGGAGGAGGGTGTGAGCGATTAGTCGAAGAATGAATTAGTCGAATTCATAACGTAATGCGTTCGTTGCTGCCGTACTAGCCGAACTAGTGAAGGCGGCGCTCGCCTCGTTGGCACATCTTCGCTCAGGTCACATCGCGTGCAGACAGAGGTCTCATTGGTTGGGGCAAGACTGATAGTAATATCGAATCTTTTGGGTTTACTTTTGCGGAGCGCACTGAGGTGTCTGGAGCTGACGGTTAGAAGAAAGATAGATAGACGGGAGTGACGTGGTACAAACAATTGCAAATGCACAATACACAATTATCGGTGAAAGAGAGTATAGAAAACAAAAATTTTGGTAAAAAAAACATCTCTAACATAAATTTGGTCATGATCTACAATGGCGGCCTTAATGGAAAAGCAGTAATAATACTGCCTTATGAAGGTGGTACGGGATTCCTTTCCTCATCTGTGTTTGGAATTTCAAGAGCCAAAATTAGTTTGTTTTCCCATTAAGCAATGTATGACATTTACAACGGGGTCAATATGTTATTATAAATACTGCGGCGCACAAGGAAGTTCGGTTTCGAGGCGCGCATTTAAGTGATAAATTTGTTCGCATGCTGATAATTCCGGGAGTTTTCTGCGCAAGGCCAGATTCTGAAGGTTTAAGGTAGATTTGATACCCGAAACGCCAACGGAAGAGTATGGGTATTTAAAATGGTGTGCCAACTACCGTTTTGTGACAGTTCTAGCATATTAAAAAGATATTTAAAGTGAGTGATTTGCACTGAACACGGGTACTGAAGTTTAGAAACAAATAGTAATAATTTTATTAGGCAGTAATTCAAAACGAGAATGTACTAAAAATTACGCCACAAACATTAGGCATATTTGCCATTGTAA
Source organism: Haemaphysalis longicornis (assembly GCA_013339765.2). Taxonomy (NCBI): domain Eukaryota; kingdom Metazoa; phylum Arthropoda; class Arachnida; order Ixodida; family Ixodidae; genus Haemaphysalis; species Haemaphysalis longicornis. The sequence continues at coordinate 133,293,981 of CM023452.1, read as the reverse complement.
ACAGATTCACATAGTTGCCGTTACTAATAGCTGTTGTTGTTTATGTGTGTTCTTAGATATTCTGGAGGCGTAAACAAGTTCGGGCTTCCGGAGCCTTGACTGCAGTAAGTCGACAAATATCCAAATTCATCCGATTGTCGAGAAAGTGTAATTTTTAAGGTCCGATATTACTGCAGCGCATTTTCCACGTGTTACAGCAAGTCGAAAGACTATTCAGGTCTGTTACTATTACAAATAAGAAAGACTAATAATAAATGGTAATAATGAAGTGTGAGAATGTGCTATGTTAATACAAAGCGGGTTTGCAGTTAAAAATTTCTTCTATGGCGGTGCTACTTTGTCAGATGGAAACAGAAGCTAAGGGTTCGCGGCAGACAATAAACGCTTATTGAAATATACACCAATCATAATTTCTGCAAGTGAAAAGCACGGCAAACATGTGATATGTGCTGCATTTGGTTTTTTCGTGGTGTCTATGCTTACATTATGCTTTTTTTAATTCACTCACAAACGTATAAACTTTGCTTGGGACTGTTTTATCGGCTCGCCATTGACCAGTGCAATGGCCGCTGAAACGAACTTTAACTTAGAGCTTTTTCATATATGTGAGAAAAGTACTGGGCGAATACCTCTTTGTGACGTGTCATTCGTTTGCCTTTACCGAAAGTTTCTCTTCCTTGACTGGTAATATTTTTCCTTCAGAAACGAGGACAGAAGGAGGTAGATGTGGAAGATTCCTAGGAAGAAAGGCAAGTAGCTAGACCATTCTTTCGAGTTGGAAAGTGGAGCAAACAGTTAGGTTGATCTACTCGGCTGTCCGCCTAAATTTTTAGGAGAGCTTTGATTTTTTTCGTGCTATGGCATGTGACACGACAATTATCCATAAGAAATGCTCAACGCTTAAGGAGGTTGTATTTGTACAGTTTTATTATGCGTTTATCAGGTTTTGAAAGAAAGCTTTTGCTGGAGCCTGTTTTAAACCGGCTTCTGTTAAAACCTGGTTCCAACAACATACCTTATTCGCAAGATCAATCAGATGTAGAGGAAAGGCGCGGAGATACATCAAATCCCTATATAGTAGCCTTCCATATGTTATGAGAAAGCATTTGACTCGGTCGAAACTTCAGCAGTCATGCAGGCATTGCGGAATCAGGGTGTAGACCAGTATTACGTAAGTATACTAGAAAATAGGCACAGTGCGCCCACAGCTGCCATAGTGGCCCTTAAGGAGAGCAATAAAATACCTATAAGGAAGGGCGTCAGACAAGAAGACGCAATCTCTCTAATGTTATTAGCAGTATATTTACAAGAAGTGTTCGGAACAGGTGGGCGTAAGTGTTAAAGGAGGATACCTCAGTGACCTGAGATTTGCTGATGACGTAGCCTTGATAAGGACTTCGAAGGACGTGTTGCAAACATGATTACCCCACTGGACAAGCACAGTAGAATCGTGGACCTAAAAATTATTATGCAGAAAACTATGTAATATTCATTTGCCTCGGGAGAGCACAGCATTTTGAGATAGGTGGCATGGCAGTGGAGGTGATAAGCGATTATCTCTACTTAAGCCAAGTAGTGACCCCGGACCCCACCATGACTCAGAGATAATTGGAAGGATAAGAATGGGGTGGAGTGCATTTGGCAGGCACTCTCAGATATAGGATGGCAGCCTACCATTGTTCCTGAAGATGGAAGGGTATAACAGTTGCATCTTACCGGTACTCACCTACGGGGCAGAAATTGGAGGCTTACTGGAAAGGGTCCAACTTAAATTGAGGACGACTCAGCGAGCAATGAAATGAGAGATGATAAATGTAACATTGAGAGACAAGAAGATAGCGGAGTGTATCAGTGAACAAACGCGTGCTAATGACACATTCAATAAAATTAAGAATAATAAATGGGCGGGGGCAGGGCATGTAATGCGAAGGCAAGGTAACCGTTTGCAATTAAGGGCAACAGACCAGATCCCTAGAGAAGGCAAGCGTGGAAGGCGGTGGAAGAAAGTTAGGTGGCAGATGAGATCAAGACTTTTCTGAGGATAAATTGGTCGCAGTTAGCACAGGACCGGGATGATTGGAGATCTATGGGAGCGCATTTTTTCCTAATTGGTCGTAGGCAGGTGGATGATGATGATGACGACGACGATAATGACGTAGTCACATGGCGTGCGTCATCCTCCAGGTGCAGTTTCGGCGCGTAGAAGCACACACAGAAGATAAGAAAAAGAAATGCAGCAGTCCTAATCAATTTTCTACGAGAAGACAATAAACGCAGAGAGGTAGGCAACACAAGCAGATCGGCATGGTGAAATTTGAACAAAGTATTATACAAACCTTCGGAAAGTCAACAAAACTGAAGATATTTCAGGGAACCAACTTTTTCTTACATCCCGTTGTATCAGCTTGACAAATTTATTTTCAGCCGAAATAGTTTTCTCGTGCGTTCTACTAAAGGTTAGGAAGTGATACGATTACAAATAAGAAAAGTTAGGTTTGCCACAAGGTCCTGAAGTTATGAGAGACAGCGGTTGGGGGTCTGTCTTTTTTACGTAATGGGTCTTTCTTCTCTGATTTTTTATTTTTTTCTTGGTACTGCAGAAAAGGGACAGAAAAAGGTGGATGAGAAAGTTCCTGAGGAAACAGGCAAGTAGTCAGACCTTTCTATAAGTTTGTAGAAACAGCTAACTGGTACCTTGTGCTATACGTACGCGTGCGTGTTTTGGCCGAGCTTTAATTTGCCTGCATGATTCGGTATGTGCCTTTCTCCATATCAGTCAACTGTTAGAAATGGCATACATATTGCAATTTATTTCAAATTTTTTTAAAGACAAACGACTTTCGAGACTGCTCGAGCCGTGTTCTTAATACTGTGAGAGAATAGTGGTTCAAACCAAGCTGCTTGTTTTGCTGCAATAATAGATTTCTGCATGGTTACGAAAAGCAGCGAAGAAAGTGGCGGCCGCTGTCAGTTGTAAAATGTTTATTTTGCGATAAAATATTTGACAGAGTGTTCTTCAAAAAATTAGGAGCCCATGAGCTTACAAACGAGAAATTGAGTAGCGTCTATGAGAAGTATTCCATGAATTTAAGATTTGAATGTAATTACTTCAATAGGTTAATGAAACTTTCGATATCGAGCACAAAACAATTTTTGTGTGTTCTGTCGGATATTCTGAACTTGCAATTGAAAAATATAGCTAGTGGTGCAAGTGCTTGTTGATTTGCAGAAATTTTTGAAATGTGATTTAGCTTGCTTACACACTCAAGCTATGATACTCGAGCTTGTTTGTCATTGCAGTTTCGATTTACTGGCATCCCCTTACGCAAAAAAGGACGAATAGAGGTGTATTTTTAGAGTCATATATGAAGAAAAATTCGACAGAAAATTAGTACTTTTGTTATATCTTCAATGGGATCGAAGGAATTTTTGTGGCTATTACTAATTTGCGAGAAAAAAATTGGTATCCACATGAAATGAAGTCGTACAGCTACAAAAGACAGCTTCACAGCCATGACTGCTCTTGCGCTACAAACTGCTAGCCCTCTGATTGGCCCATTTTGTAGGGTTACGGCCACATTATGGGGGCGGGGGGAGGTCTACGTTAGCATCATGGACTCGATCAAAATTTTCTACAACTGCAAAGTTTTGGAAAAAGCTGTATAGCTTTTCTTTTTGATCGTACGGCAGCGTCTTACGTGCGTGTCAAATGTTTCTTTGCAGCAACTTATCCACCCCAAAGATTTCCCCTGAGCAAGTCGATTACCATTTGTCCGTCATTTTTTCAGTTAATGAATGGGCTGCCGCGCTAATAACGGCCCGACTCCTGGTTAGCTCAGTTGGTTGATATACTCGATTACTAAACTGTGGGACCGGAATCAATTCCGGGACCAGTAAGAATATTTATTGAACTGCGAATTCCCTGAGCAAGCGGCATAGCTTTTTATTCGTAGCGGGGCGGCTAAATTTTAATCGGATGCGGATGTTTTCTTGCAGAAACTTACAACAACTCGGCGATTCTCCAAAAACTGGTCGACTAAGGTTTCATTAACCGATGACACCAGGGCCCAGATTGTAGGCACGTTATATCGTGCCGAGGGTATACCTAGTGATATGCAACGTTTGAAAAGCGAAACGCGGAAGGTCTGTTATTTCACCAGTCAATACAATTAAATATAATCTGGGCAGGTGCCCGGGTTTGGGGATACACTAGCAGGGCCTCTGCACAAATTTTGAACAACCGAACAGTAGGCAAAGAGCTACACGACGGTAATCGAGTTGTGTACTGGTTGTATTTGTGTAGAAAAAAAAATCTCAGAATGATGTATATATATCAAAAGAACAAAGAAACAGAAATGCGAAAGAAAAAAGTTCGAATTGTGGCAAGGCTTGATGATCAGCGCCAATCGCAGTATTGTATGAGATGATGAGGTGCAGCTAAGGGGACGACAGTAAGCACAAGGGGATGGGGAACAAAATTTGGGTGTATCTGGTAAGTCCAAGTACGAAAGGGGTAAAAGCAGGCAAACTTGTACTCACCAAGAGATAGAGTTCAAGAGTAACCATAAGCACAAGAAACCTAAAGCGAACCTAAAACGCGCCAAATATTTGAGATGGGTGCGGTAAAAGGTGGTAGGAAGTAGTCACTGATGAGCAGCCTGTTGCAGACCAGTTGTTTCTAAGGTTACAAGTTACCCGCTTTATCCCCATCATAGATTCCCCGCAACCGAAGCAACCGACTCTACTTTGTTTGTTACTAAACAACGAGTATTTTATGCGATGAAGCAGCCGGTGGCTTAATACACTGGCAATGTAATGCGTATGCATGACATATTTGACTTAGAAGCTTAGAACATCGTAAATGCCGCAGAATAGTTTTTTGGTGTATCAAAAACGAACAGCGCTTCGGCCATTGACAGGTCTACATTAAATTACAATATTTTCATACGTGGCAAAAGATATCTGACACTGCCACTCTGTGGCCTTTATTCTTTGATTTGCGAAAGTTTTTTTCATAATATGTCTGATATATTTTTGCCTGCACCTCCAGGAAGGAAACAAAGCAAGGTGGATGTCCAGAAACCTGAATCACAAGGCAAGTATTAAGAAAGTTTTTTTGGTGTTGGTCTCGAGATATTTTTTGCTAGATGCAATGTCGGCTTGTTTCAAGGAGGGCTTTCCTTTGCTCTTAAGCGATTCTGGAGTGTGCTGTGCCAGCAAATGTAGTAGAACTGGTAATGATACCTAATATGCTCAGTAGTTTACAGCGTACTTTTCAGAATTTCAACTTAAAAGCCTTTTTGAAGATCGTTCTGGCTGGATGCGCTAGGTCATCTTGGAATGCTCTTTGAAAAGTTGTTTCTAAGTTTGCTGCCAAAAGAGTCGTCTTTAGCGTCACAACAGTGCGGGTAGTTCGACGGGATGGCATACGTGGGAGCAAAGGTGCAGGATTGAGGTTGCCGTTCTCAGCAGTTGAAATAAACTACAGGCTCTCCGGTATACATTTGGTTAACGGGACAGAATAACTAGACAGGTAATAAACACAAGCGCCAACCAATGCTGAAATTTGCTATATAATACCTATAAACAGTATAATAAAAGAAACAAGGGGTTCGGTGAAGGAGTTATTTCGATTATCAGAGAATTTAGAGATGCTAGCGGAGGAATGCCCCAGCTGAGGGTACATCTAAGCTGTGTGCCCCGGGTATGAGCTCAGGTGAGAAGATTCCAGCACGCACTTGAGTTACGACATTAGCATGGCATGATGAGAAAAGCTGCCCCATTCCGGTGACGCACCCGTACGACAGCTTCAGAAATTTAGAACAATGGAGCAACAGAAGTGGTAGAAGTAGAGATTGCTATAAGAAACTCCAACACAGTTGGTCTAAATAGCCGAGGATATAAAGTTGATTTATTGGTGGAGAGATAAAACTATTTAATATTGAAAATGTTAGAGATAAAACTATTACTTGCAATATTTACCTGTACGTAGAAGCAGGATACACACATCTAAATAATAAAATTTCGTTGCGAGCACCTGATGGCGCAGCACACAATAGAATTGTGTTGTAGAGCCCAAGGTGCTAGCGAGGTTCGAACGTAGTGATGATAGCGTAATGAGGAACACAAATAGGATATACCCGAGAAGGGAAATAATAAACGTAAAAAATCAAGAAACCTTGATTCATACAAAATTGCACTCTATTTTAGAGTATAGCGATAGCCATGATACTGCCATTGAAGAAGCAACCATTACACGCAGAGACCGGGAGCAGTTGTGCAATAATAAAAGAAAAACGCCCGAAGCAACTGCTTAGCTACCACAGAAAAAATAGCAACTTTGAGGCGCAGAATATTTCCCGTGACACGGAGCATTTGTGAATAATGCCCCATGGAGCCATAGCCTGGCATCGACAACGTGGAGGGGGTGGCTGTTTGCAGCTTGTGTGAGCTCTGTTTCTCTCACTTGTAAATAGATCGTATCCATCTTTTAAATACATTTGCTTCATCACCAACCATGGTTCCTGTCATCTGTTTGCCACCAAGAAACAATATTAAAGGTTTTAAGGAGGACAGAGCACATACAGTAGAAACAGTGGAAAAAATCATCAGCGAAAGCAAGATTTCGCATCAAGGATACCTGTGGCAAAGAGTGAAAAAGCGGTAGAGAATGTAGAGCAAAAGGAATGAAAAACGCGCGTAATTTGTAGATTATACACTTTAGGCAGTACACATATATACTCTACACATGAACGCCCCACACACGATACGACACCGGTCAGAGAACGAACGACATGCGTGAAATGATTACAGTAACGTAAAGCCATAATTTAAGTTTGCAGCTGGCAGTGTTGTAACGGAAGGCGTACTGAACAGGTTATACTCCTTGGCGATGTTACAAGGGGTCTATATAGAACGGTTAGGAGCGATGACAAGTAATTGCTGTCATAACATTTATAACAAATGTAAGGGTCTGAAGCATGTATAAAAGTGAAATACGGTGACATGGTAGGTTGTGAAAAGCTGTTATGGGTTGAATTGTGGCGCTTGAGGAGGGCATTTGGACTCTTTCAACGATCCGTTGATTAAGTGCATGATTCGATATGCTTTGTAGGCCCTAGCAATACGTTCCTTGTTTGAGGCAAGCTATCATAGAATATTCAAAATTTGGGGTGAAAGAAGCAGAGTTGCTGGAAATTAGGAAATAAACGCGGATATCATACAAAAGAAACCAGGAAATCTTCTAATATATTTGAGGATATTGAATGAGGTAAATGGTAACGCTAGCCTGAAAATGCCACCAAACATATTACGGAAGAATTAAGTCAAGAGGGTTGGGAATTAGTCACTAATTAACCTACTCTACGCTGTATGAGAGATGCTTACCAAGGTTTTGAGTTAACGCATGATCAATATCTTTGATTTGTAAAGCCAAACTAAGCAGCAGTATTTACAAGGTGTACTATATGCACCCACGAGTAGAATGAATACTTTTGCGAGACATGGCGATGTGTCTTAGTAGACAAGAAAAAAAATATAGAAATATAATTATAAATCTAGTACCAGGGGCCACAGATGTGCAGTTTTGGAGGATAAAGATATCAAGTCATGCAGCCGGTAGTGTTTCACAAGACGAGTGGCAGTTTCCAATCGTAAAGTGACTGGTTAGAGAACAAGGCCTGTCGGTGCATTTCACCTCAGCCTCCTTTCTCGACGGGGTATTGTAGATGCTTTATGGGAAAGTTGGCGGTGTTCTTTTTGACAAGCCACTACAAACTAAGAATGGCTGTAAAAGATACTTGCGCTTTTCTGCTAGTCTTTGCTGTACTTTCCACAAGCAAGTTGTCCAGTCCTCCTGCAATGAAGCGGGAAAAGTAGGATTGGGTATGATGTATTGCTTTGGGTTCTTCGGGCACACCCGGAGGGTCTGATGAGTACCGACATCGTCCACACAGTACGAAAACTTTGGGGTCGCCTATATTCGAGGGAATCAGAATGTGTGGATCTGGTTGAGTACAGCTTAATCTCAGCGCTCGAGGGTTTTATGTTGTGGGGTGCTTGTATGTTCTGGCAGGACGCGCTTGGGGAGTATGTGTTTTAAAATGGTTGTGTTTCTTTGTTTTGCTCACGTGGCATTGTTGTATCGGCAGGAATTTTTTATGTTCCCATTTCAAGGTTACCACCCCATGGATTTTAAATAAACATAACGCCTGTGACGGTTGTACTTTCTGAAAATAGAAACATACATCGTGCGTTCACCTACGGCAAATTGAAATGAGGCTTACTCTACGTTGCGGAACACAAGGGCGGGGCGAAATGCGAGAGATTTATTATCTCGTTTATTTCTGAAACGTAGAATTACTTAAAATACTTTAATCGGGGTACAACCGTGTAAGCTGTCTGTGGAAGCCTTTTTTACTAAATTAGGAAGGATTTGAACCCGAAATGCCCGTTCTCAATAGGTAGGAAAGACATGCGATGCTGCTAGTTATGGGCTGTTTTCTCTTGCTTTTAAATCGCTTTTTCGCTAGAAGAACCCCGAAGTTATGAATTCCGAAAATAAACAGCTTAAGTTTATTTGATTTGTGTTAGTACACATTTTGTTATTGAGGATATTTTTGTTCTTTAGGACAGGGACAAAAGGAGGTGGATGTGCAGCAACCAGAAGGAAAAAGTAAGTAGGAAGACATTTCTTTACAACCGGTAAAATAGCAAACAATTTTCTTATGTCACTTGCCGGGGTGCCTAATTTCTATGAGATCTGTTCTTACTATGACTCGGTATTTTGGTATGTGCCCTTACTAAAATACATCGTAACTTGCTAAATATTCCTTAATTTGTATGATAGATTGGCAAAGCGTTATACATTTTGGGTAAAAGGAGATTTTTTAGACAATTCCAGTGGATACGATCGCCTTGCCAGAATGGCGGCTAATATCTACTTTTTGAGGTTGCCACCGAAAGGCTTTCTGTGTAATCCAAAAATTTGCAAGTGAAATCGGGCACATGTACACGCAACAAGAAAACAGGGCATACCTGGTCATGCTATTATTTAAACAGAATATCGGCTGCTCTGAACACTATTTCTACAGAAAAGTCCGATTATACGAATAGGCAGCGCAAGAAGAAGCCCATAGAAAACCTTATGTTACATCAGACTTTCAAAAGACATAGCAGGGGGAAGGTGATGTGGGCGAGTTGGTGAACAGCAAATGATAATTGCATTGTGTAATAATGTGCGTTCTCTTCGTGCCGCTTAAGAGAGTGCTTGCCTCCCATTGCTTACCTTTATTGATTCCGCTCCGCAGATAGTGGTCTTATTTGATCCTGCAGGATTCGCAGTGGTGTCAGTTTGTTTGCCCTTGCGCCGTGGGTCCATGGCGACGATTCCCAAATTGAGAGACTGTACCTGAATGAACCAGAGCCGACGTTATGCCCACATAGTCCCTGCTGAACATACAGGCCTCGTTGGTACATCAGGATTACTAGTCGGGACGTTGAAATATCACACTATGAACAGCGCCCCAGTTAGGCCACCATTTTTGTCTTCTGCATAGGTTTAGTACAGCGAACCAGTATCAGGGGGGCTTGCTGGGCAGCACGGAGGGTGGAAGTCGGCAATAGGTGTTGGGGAAGTCTAGGGGTTCACTGTGTTTGATTATGGAGAAAACGTTCAGATTTATGATCTAATATTTACACATACAACGAAGGAGGAAATGCACACGGGCAAACACAAATGTAACACGTAATGAAAACGGCTTTGTTCGGCGTTGCAATGCAGGTACAGGGCAGGAATTGAGGTCACAAGACTGAACAGAGAATGTCGAGGAGCATAATTAGGGCACATGTGAGAATGCAAAGGAAGAAACATTTGAAAAGAAGAACACCAAACTTGCTGTCAGCGATACACAGGAGAGAGGAGTTTACGTTTTTTAGTACACATTTGCTGTTTTTACGAGAAACGAATGTACTGTAAACATACGTTTGCATAACCTAACCAGGATACAGAATCAGCAGTAGCTGAACAATTTGGCTTTCGTTCTGCAGTAGCTGAATGGAAGCCAAAACGTAAACGTGTACACTATATCAAAAAACAAAGTAACTTACCTTTAAACTTCGTAATATCAAAGCAGAGATGGTACTGGCATGGGGAAAGTGTCAAAATATTGGCGAGAAGCAAGGTTTAGCGACCTTCAGATTGAGACAATGCAAACAAGGGTGTGAAACTAATGCGGAGTCGAACGATTACTCGAAAGGAAAAACCCTGGGAAACAATTACAGGTTGAGGGAAATGAGATCAGTCCAGTGCACGAAGCCGTGGAAGACGAAATGACAGGAGTGAAGTGCACTGGTATAGAACGACGTCCTTGTACTAAGTAGTAAAAAGGGAATGAAAGCCATCCTTGCTGAATTCTAAAATTGAGATGATGCTTTTCGAGTGTGTCGAGCCACGTGTCTCGAAAGTAGAAGGTGGTTGATGAGTTATTTTAAGCGATCTATTATTACATGTAGTTGTCTGTTCAAAAACGTGTGCATGCAGCGACCATCCTCACGTGGGGGAGGCATTCCTGTGCATTTTGTTAGGATGGTTTGACGCGCTAGTTCTATTTGAGAATCGGTTTCTGGTTTATAAACGGTACCTTTTAGAAGACGGGGTTGTAGGAGATTGTTACGATGAGTCCATTTGAGAAAAGAACTTAAGGCGACAAATTCCTGCCTTCAGCTCCAGAGCGTCAGTGCAGAAAGGCTTTACTTGACCTAGGATGTTACAGAGTGGAGGATTTTGCTGCCTCTTTTGCAGAAGTCTTAAAGCTTTTTCAGAGAGTTCGTATTCGGGACGGTCGCCATACCTGATTCCTTTCGCTTTCCCGTTGATTGGGGAGGTCAAACGTGTTGTGGGGACAACACCAGGATATGTGAGATGGAGTCAAATTGGACCAAAGACATCGCAAGCCACGCAGTATTTCGATGTAGTCACCATAATCAGAATGAGTTGTGCGCATCAGCTGCAGCTCGTTTTTTAGGGGACGTTCTCGACAGGTGTGCTGAGTGTTGATAAAGAAAACACCACGTGGCTTGGTTGCTAGGACTCACTTACACAACGGCCATGCAATATTTTGTCATCATAAGGGGAGGGGAAATCAAACTTAGTACAGGCCATTAATTGTACAAGACCGAGGAAGTCGAGAGCCACAGTTGGTGGGAACATAGCCACTCTTTTATTGATTCACTGAAGTTAAGACGATGGATGTCATAAATCCAAAAATTACTCAGCTGGTAAAGGGGGTGGGGTGTTGTTTCGATAGAGGGGGCTGCTTGGTACCCCGACTAAGGGAGTTGTGTTGCGGTTAGAGTGGATAAGTGGTTGCTTCCCTGTGAGTGGTAAGTGACGGCAGTTTTGCAAGAAACATCTTTTGCGTGACGTGTTCGTCTGTGTATGATTTCAGCCCGCATTGCCGATGAGATGAGCGACCACATGTTTGGGGTTCGGGTGGAAGTTACAATTGGAGAGACGACTCTCCGAGAGCCAAAAGTGTGGTCTACCTAATTATCTGTTTTTTTGGTGATCGGTTGACATTGCAGTGCAGAGCTGCGCAGCCAGGTGATGACATGCGGCGGGTGTCCTTTTCTTGCGAATATGTCCAGGGTTAGGCACGATTATAAGTAATTTTATTTGAATATGTTGATATGTTTATCAAATTTGTGTACTTGAAGAAAGTTGCCGCTTGAGGCGGCCACTTTAGGTGCACTAGAGGAGTGACAAAACAGAAGAGAATGTCTCTGTTTTGTTTGTCGCGGACTGGTCTAGCCTTTGCGCATTTTAGTGAGCAGCGGCGGAAGAAAAAGTGGTGGGGGTGACGACCAGGGAACGTACCATGCAGTAAGGAGGTAGGCTTTAGGCCAACCGCCTCGGTCTTCAATAGCAATGCTTTCCTGGCAGGGCCTGGAATGAGGGCAGAATATCTATTTAGAAAAGGGTACTAATCAACAAACAAGTTTTGTCCCTCAAGCAGTTCACGAATGAATGCCTGGAGTATTAAAATCTTTTAATGCTGATTTTAGGTTGAAAAGGGTATTCTATCTAGTAGGCACCATAGAAGGAATATTATAATCAGCGCCAGGGAGTACAGGAAGACTGGACACGAATTTGTGAATGCATAGCTTTTAAGAAGAAGACAGGTAATCAGTCCTCCAGGAATTGTATCTAGAAATGTGAGTGATAGGGTTAAGGCAAACAGGTAGTCATTTTTAAGCTTTTTATATTTTATCACAATGCGACAGACAAGACAGACAAGCGAATAACGAAAGCCCGAGCACTTACTGAACTAAATTTATTAAAAACATGTCACACACTTTATTCCAACGGCGAAGAACGCCACTTGCGGCAAAGTTGAATACGAAAACCGAAAGGGAAACAAGAATTATATGTTATTTTGCAAGAACGAAACTTCTTATCAGTAAACGCCACTGAAGAGTTGGTTACACACTTTTCGCCACTCTTAATAATCTGATAGGTTTCACCTATCTCTCGATGTAACTGCTTCGGGTGCTTGGTAAGAATATCAGTTTTGTCAAGTACCGGCTGGCAGCCGGACGTGTTGCAGTGTGAGGGCCAGCCGGTATTTGAGCAAAATGATGTTATTACTAAACACCCGAACCAGTTACATCGAGAAATAGTTGAAGCCTATCATATTGTTAAGAGGGGCGAATAGTGTGTATGCCACCCTTCAGTGGCGCTTACTGATAAAGGTGTTCAGTTCTTGGATAATAAGAGGTAATTATAGGCTTCCTTTTCTAGGTTCGTATGCAACTTTGCCATGTGTGGCCTTGTTTGCCGTTGGTATAGAGTGTGTGACAGGGTTTTATAAATTGATTTGAGAGTCAACGCTCATCCTGTTGTTATTCTTCTGTCTGTCATGCCGTCGGGCTGTGATTAGATATTAACACATACCAACAGTAGGAACTTGAAACTGTCTTAGATTACATCTTGAAGACACGCAGAAAATCTCGAATTTCATGTACCTAACAAAATCTACAACTGGGGATGCGCATTGACTATCTCATGGTTGATACATGCACCGAATAGAATAATGCGTAGAATTAGGTTAGTCAGAGTTAATTCAACTAGGACGAGGCATTGAATAGTAGGCTCCCCGTTACTAAAAAGAAGGATACAACTGATGTGGTTTCAGTGATGGCTTAAACGGTGAAAGATTGAGGCTTAGTAAACCCCTAGAAGAGAGTCTACAAGTCATTGACAAGAGTCAGTGGGTGAAAGATATTAATAGGAAACGATATCCGGTGACCAAGAAGAAATTGGGTAAATGCAAGCCAGCTTACATTAGGAAAACGGAGGGGATATGGGCTGGTGTTGCATAGCAGGAAACTAGCGACCAGTGGGCCACCTGGGTAGGATAATAGCTACAGAGAGAAGAGAGTAATAATTAGTGACGAGGAGGCTTATGGGAAGGTGAGGTAAGAAAACTGTGGGTGAGCAAAGAAAGAAAAAACAGAAGGCCCAACAAAACTTCTGCCTTAACATTCTTAGAATGTTTTAAGCTCTCCCCGTAATTTTTTTTCAATACGTCGCTACCTTAAGAAGTGTAACTCAATATTCATGCTCTGCACACCCAATGGCCACCTGAAATGTGATGCCAGTTCCCGTAGTGAATAAGGGAAAACGATGTTTCCCAGATATACGTGTTTCGCGTGCAGAAAATTCACAAGCACGATATTTTCCGCTTTCTGTGCATCAAACGAGAGCACCCACAAATGCCCAGTGGTAACGTAACCAGTGCTCGAAAGCAAAAGGTCTTTGTAAATTTTAGAAAGAGAACGTAGAGAGGAAGGAGGGATTGTCATCACATCCACATTCACGAAAGCAATCAGGCTGTCTCTTTTGTTGTCCCCCATTTCAAATAGAATTATTGACCAGCACTAGCGCTTACGCGTATAAAAAAAGGTGTAGTGCCACAAGTGTTGTTTCATTTGACCGCCGTTTAAGGCGTAAGAGGAAAAATCTATTGTCGGTAATATTTTTCACTTTTAAGAAAAGTGACCCAATTCAGGATTACATTTTTAGAAGTGAGCTACTAAAAAATTGGGAAAACTGATATTCGATATGTTTTTTATGTTCTAGGTCGAAAACTGCCTCCTGTATGCTACGAGCCTAAAAAAGTAGGTGTTTGTAGGGCGGCAATTACAAGGTGGTACTACGACGGACAACGCTGTAGAAAATTCATTTACGGAGGTTGCGGCGCGAATGGAAATAACTTCGAAACTAAACAAGCTTGCAAGAAAAAATGCGGCGGTGAGTGCAGACATCCTTTTTTTAACACAGTGTTTCAGGAAGGTGTACGGCTTATTAGACATTTCTTTGCGGTAATACGAGGCTATAACATCTTCCAGAGTTTGTTTGTTTGACCTCCAACATTCTCAAACATGTTATTGTACACTCGTGCAGCATTTTTACGTTATACGTCACACAAAAATAAAATCTTTAGGGACCAAACACAAGTAACGGGAGCTCTCATGGCAGTGCAACTATGGTTCGGTCGTAAAGCCGTGCCCGGAGCACCGCGCCCAGAAGCTTAGACACGGTGTCCTAAAGCGATCCCGCGTTTACGCATTTTATCTCCGCGGGCGGCACTCGGTGTCGTCTAGGTGTCTGCTATACCACCACGACGCCAGAACCATGCGGTAGATATGGCGGTGAAGTTCCTCTATGAACACACTACCGGTAAAGCTCACCGGGCTTTTTTATGTCCTCATCATCAGAAGCAAATAGGAGATATATTAGCCGGCAAGACTGCTATGGCATCCCAATCTGTTTCCGCGAATGGCATTGGTCGTTAGTCAAGGCTCATTGTTGATTACGGTGGTCAGGTAATCAAAAGGCGCTGATCCTTCTTATATGCCAAATGTGCCTAAAGTGTCAGGTAACTGTATTTTGTGGGAAAATTCTCTCTCTAGCAGCGTTTTAAAATTGCAGAAATGTACCACTCCGAGCTTTCTTCATCATCATCATCCTTTTGCGTAGACAGAGCGAAGTTTTGAAGCGACAGAACTGTGTAACCTATACCGGCCCTACTACGTCACAAATTTTAAATGAACTGGTCAAAAAACTCGGCGGCCTCAAGGCGCCTGGTGCAGTGAGAAATGGGGCGTAATTCAGTTCCCAAATTATCTCCGCGTATGGCAAAATTTGTGTCAGCATGGTAACTTCTGCGTATAATGCCCAGCACGAGCAAGCACAATAAAACTGCTTGGTTATTTTAGGACGGTTAGTCATTTCGCGCCATGCCGATATGCTTGCCAAAGTCGATGAAAGGCACCACAAGTTAGAGGATGAATAGAATTAAATTATACCAGAGAAGGAAAAGGCGACAGTTGTGAACAGAAGGAAACCAAACTTGCGGTAAGTAAAAAACAGGGTATGGAACGTAAAAGGCAGAGTAAGGGTTCATCAGCCGTTCACCGTCTTGACCAAAGAGAAGGAAAAGGAGCCGAGACAACGAATGCCTAGTTAAGAGACACACGGAAGCAGAATTAGCTGTGCAATCACCGACAGTAAAAATAACTGGCCTCCCTTTAGGGAAAAAAGAACCTTGTTTAGTTACGTAAAAATATGAGAGTGTGGAATAACGGTAGCAAAAAAAAATTGTCCCAGTGAATTACAGAACAAGATTAGTGACAGTGATTCGTTTACGAGAAAGGGGAAAACCTGAATATCAGGGAAATAAAGGGCAACAAAGAAGCGTGGTATTTTATCAAAAAACGTGTATGCACTGAGAGGTGAAACTCAAACATATATGAGATATTGATAATAGCGAAGTGGTGTATGGAGATTTCGGTGCTGAGCAGTGCTGAACAGATTAGCTTTAGGTTCAGGGAGCAGTGCTGAACGGATTAGCTTTAGGTTCGTGGTGTTCAACAACCACAACTGAAGGCGAGGTGCGAAGGGGACTGAAGAGTTTGAAGAAAAGGGAAGCTCTTGGAGATAACAAAGAAACCAGAAAACTACGAATGGATCGAAACGCCATCGTACCAGGAAAGCTAACAAATTATTACGAACGCCTTAGGGCACTTAAGACAGCATTAGGTCCATTAAATGCCAATCCTGTTCCTATTTGGCGTAGTTGCGTGAAAGAAATTAACAATTTCTGACCCATGAGCCGACTTGTTATTGCACACAAGTTGTAAGAACGGTGGTTTTGGCTAGTTGGTGCATACTAACTGAATTCAAAACAGTGCTTAAAGACGGGACGAGGAATGACAGCACACGGCGCTGGCTAGCAAGTGGTGTTTTTATTCCGCGGCTGGCGAAATATACCGATGGGAAAGAAGGAAGGAAGGCGAGAAGGAATGTTTCTTGTATTTACTTTTCCATATCATGATTCCTTGTCACATTCCTTCCTTCGTCGCCAGCGGTATATTTCGCCAACCGCGGAATAAAACAGCACTGGCTACTACGCGCCTTAGGTTGTCGTTCCTCGTCCCGTCTTTTAGCGCTGTTTTAAATTCAGCTGTGCAAGTTGTTTGGCAAAGCAAAAATTTACTACGTTAGCCTGAGCGTCCGTTTCAGCGACCATATGATCAAGCTCTGTTTAGAAAAGATTACTGAACAAAGTAATCCATCTGCGCCTTAAGCAGGTATTTCAGAACAATACAGATTTCAATTAACTTCTTTGCATCGGGTTTTAGGGAAATGCGTTTATGAAGTACATGTCCAGAGTATTAGAAGTACTGAAACAGCGGAGAGTACAGCGGCTTCTTGAGCGACATATATAGCACATGTAATGGCAGGATATTTCTCCACAAGAAAAGTGGGACTTACGCTGCCTTGAATGTCGTCTCAAAAGAGTACATCATCTCTCTGAAACCATATATAGCCTTTGTATAGGAGCTCCCTAAAACACGTGAGTGGCAAAATTCAGGGATACATATAAATTCACAACATTTACCATCTGAGATTTGCGAAAGACATCATTCTCTTGAGATAATAGGGAGAATACCTACAATGAAAGCTTCAGTAAATGTAGTCAGAAAGCTCAGCGGCTGA
This sequence comes from Haemaphysalis longicornis, assembly GCA_013339765.2. NCBI lineage: Eukaryota > Metazoa > Arthropoda > Arachnida > Ixodida > Ixodidae > Haemaphysalis > Haemaphysalis longicornis. Next base: position 133,276,919 of record CM023452.1, on the reverse strand, counting down.
TTAAATTTCATCACAAAAAAGTAACGTTCACTTGACATGCTGGAAGCCCCTTTCCTCTCCTGCTACTCGCCTTGGCAATGAAATACTACAACTCGCGGATCATAGATAAGTTTCCACCTCTTGATGCAAGCTATGGGAAGGACAATCACGTGTGGAATTAGGTCGAGGTCGAGCGCAATCGGCAAGTACCTCGAGGTAATAAGGAAGTATGGTTCCTTCATCACTCTGAGGAAAAAAAATGTTTGGATTCCGTACTGGGGTGACAAATTATTTGGAAAACCTTTGGAATAAACTCCTAGATAGATCAATTGGGATGCCAAAGAGGTATAGGTAAAACAAACTACTACAGGAGTAAAGCTTAGACTGGAAGCGATCGTGTCGAATTAGAAAAAAATACAGATGGAGGCATACTAGCTTAAAAAAGCACGGTTGATTGGGCAGCGAATTTAGTGCGCCCTTTTGTTCTTCTAAGTTGTCGACGAAATATGTGCACCTTTTTGGCTTGCCCTGCATTTGGATAATGTTTATGAGCGGTCCAATTTATCGCGAAACGTCGAAAAATGAACGTCGTGATATCAGCTTCTACCGGACAGTAATGTAATAGGCAGTGAAACGTACTTCGGGAATTTCAATGAAAAACAAGAGAGTCGACGCGATCCGAATGCTTTTGTCCATGTTTAATTCGGTAGACTTTTAACTGCTCTGAAACGAAGACTGTAGCTAAAGGGTCGTGGTATCAGAAACTAAAGCTGATGTGTACTTTGTTGTGCCTGGTAAATAAAGGGTTATTTGAAGTGAAGTCTTATAATCAATTTCGTTAAAAGAAATCATAACATTCCAGTACAGAAACTAGATTATGGGGCATGTAATTCGGGGCCACCAATTTTAACAAGAGTCTCCTAGTGCGGTGTTCGAGAAGTATAGTAACAGGGTCATACTTCCGCTTTTCACTACGAGACGGATTCCTGGGGGAGTTGGTGTCGCATTGTAGAAAAAAATTCGTAGCGCATGTGGACGAGGACAAGGAAAGAGAATCGACACCACGGAGCACTACTTTCAACTAGTTTTTTTTCAGAAAGACGCATAAATATTTATTTACACTTTTAGCCCTCTCAGCGTCATTGCCCACATGTTGCAGCTATGCGAAGAAAACCCGAATCCTAATCTGTTAAACGTAACGACGGTACGCTCACACACGTCGACCCCGCTCTCAGAATCATTTCTGCCTCCATGATATCTCGTACCGACTGCTCTCTATGTTTCGCTCCGACAACGCCTGACTCGAACAGTGGCACGCAGACGCAGTCGCGGCAGTGGACCGACAAATGACCATCCCGGTGGTTGCTAACGTTTCGTCTGGGTTTTCTCAAGCAGTCATTAAGACATCAGTCGGTCTGTCCGATATTCTGCTTTCCGCACGACAGCGGAACTTCATATACCACCCCTACCAAGCATTCGGCAAAGGGCGTATGATGCTGTTTTTCACATACTGCAGGCTTTCTGTGGTAGGGGCTAGTTATTTTGACGAGCTCGTTCATTTTGTTAGGGGCAGACAGGACTACTTTCACATTTATTCGACTGGCAATATTTTTTAGACGGTGGCACGTATTATGCGAATATTCGACCGCTGCTACTTTGTTGTTATCAGCCTTCTCTGACTGGCATGTTCCAGCCTTTATGTTCTTGAGTGTGCCCTAGGCTGCAGAAACAAGGACACCCCCAGGGTACCCAGCGGCAATCAGGCGTTCTAATTGCTTGCCAAAGATGGATTGCATAGCATGATGACACGATTTCTTAAGGGCATTTATAAAATACATACTAGCGGTACCTCTTTTGGTGGTTTAGAGTGAGCCGAATGGTAGGGCAACAGAGGCTTTTTCGCCCGCGGGTGGTAAGACCAACATACATGATGATCAGAAAGGGTCAAGGTGAGGTCAAGGAATTGCAGCACATTGCTCTCCGAAATTTTATGTGTTAATTCCAGCGCTTTAAAACAGTTTCGAAACAGGGGTGAAAGCTTATCAACAGCCAGCAGGAAATTAGAAACAATTTTGTCTATAAAAACTAGGAAGTCGTCAACATACGTAAACATTTTTGGAACGTTAAATCTTTGTAGGCATGCTGCGAGGAATCTGTAAAGGTTCAATGTGGGCTAAAAACAAATTACTCATGACTGGTGCCAAACACTACCCGTTACACACTATCTGAATGGCAATTCGGAATGGTCGAACTGGCAACATCAATAACGCCTCTACAGATGTCTACTGACTTCATGCTTTCAAGATCCCAGGAAGAACCCGGGTGGGAACAGGGCCCTGCGCTTCGTTCTTCGCCATTGTGGACATCAGCAAGGGCTTTATTTGCAAAAGGTACTACAACGGCTATGTGCAGACCTACCCAGGAGGCCTACAGAAAAGAGGTGCGACGGGAAGACAGTCGGGGGAGTGGAACTTCCGGAAGACTTCCGAGACCTGCTATGTCTCGCACCAAAGCTCGCAGTGGAACCAAAAATGAAAGCTCCGGAGGTGTTGTCACTTTTTCGGCGGGTCTCAAGGTGTGCACCAGCAGCGGAAGCCGACAGATGCGTTTCAGAAGGCGTAGACGTGCTATTCAGGAGTAGTAGCGCGGTTTTTCGTGTACCTATACAGAAGGTGGTGGCGATGCTGCGTGACCATGGTCTTGCAGATGTCCCTGCCGATAAGTAACGTGGGTTTGTTGTGTTGACGCAAGCGCATTTTGGCGAAAAAGCCTTTCAGGGTATCACTTCAGTTTTGCAACCGCGCGCAATAGTTTCGTCAAGTGCACTCAAATAAGAATTCACGGAACAGCGCAAAGGGACGAGGTGTAGAGGGGTGTAAAATGTTACGTATGTTCTGCGCTGTGTCCCGTCTACACCTCAGCCTCGTCCTTTTGCGCAGTCCCGAGAATGCTATACCAACACGCCCAAGCTTATACCTTAATCAAAAGGGAAGGGCAGAAGTTATGTAAAAAATTGCATCTGAGCCGCCTAGCAAACAGTATACGAAATAGCAAAGCAGGCTCCCTGCAAGTCATGTTTAGTGCTAAAAGCCATAAAGTTGACTGCCCGTTCAGGGTGATTATTTCGGAAAATAACACATGGGAAAAAACAATTTCACTTTTTCTGCATGAAAAATTGAGCCTGTTACCTATGAATGACCAATTCTGGGTAAATTTCTGAAGAAATCATTAATTTCCTGGAGCAAAGTAATGCTTTCAAGCATGCTCAGTAGATATAAAAGTTCTTTATTATTCCTTGCCTCACGAAAAGCTTCTTTAGTGTGTGAAGGAAAGGATTGACTGTTTTGGAGCCGTGCAATTACAGAATTCCGCAAACGTTACGGTGGGTGGTTTTCTAGAGCTATTAGAATTTCCTTTGCGGTCAACCTTCGCGGAATGGGATGGACTCTACTATGTTCAAAAACAAGGAGTGTGTACCTTGTCGTGTTTGGCGCCAGTCTTGAGTAATTTCTTTATAGCCCACCTTAACAGATGCCTCGCAGCAGGCCTTGAAGGTTTTAACGTTTCAAAAAATTTAGGCATGTTCCCGATTGTCTAGTTTTATACACAAAAGAGTTTATAATTTCCCGCTGGCTGTCGATAAACTTTTAGCCCCATTTCGAAACTATTAAACCACTGGTATTACTTATGAAGTTGCGGAGAGCAATGTGCTGCAATTCCTTGACCTCACACTGACCCTTTCGGAGCGTCATGTATGTTGGACGTACCACCCGCTGGAGAACAAGCCTCTGTTACCCACCATTCGGCTCGCTCTAAACTAACCAAGAGAGGCACCACTAGTATGTGTTTTAGAAATGCTCTTCAGAAATTGCGCCATCATGCTATGCAATCCAGCTTTGGCAAGCAATCAGAACGCCTGCTTGCAGCTGGGTGCCCTGCGGGTGTCCTTATTTCTGTAGCCGAGGGCACACTCAAGAGCATAAAGGCTGAAACGTGGCAGTCAGAGAAAGCTGATAACAACAAAGTATCAGTGATCCCATATTTGCAGTTTACGTCCCACCGTCTAAAAAATATTCCCAGGCGACAAAATATAAAAGTAGTTCTGGTTGCCCCTAACAAAATGATCTAGCTCATCAAAATGACTAACCCATTCCGCAAAAAGCCAGCAGTATGTGAAAAACAACCTCAGACGCCCTTTGTAGTATGCGCAGTAAGGGTGGTATATGACGTTCCGCTGTCATGCGGAAAGCAACATATCGGGCAGACCGGCCGATGTCCTAATGACTGCTTGAGAGAGCCCAGACGAAATGTTGGCAACAACCGGGATGGTCATTTGTCTGTCCACTGCCACGACTGCGGCTGCGTGGCACTGTTCGAGCCATGCGTTGTCGGAGCGAAACATAGAGAGCAGTCGGTACGATAGATTATGGAGGCAGAACTGATGGCGAGAGCGGGGTCGACGTGTATGAGCGTGCTTTCGTTACGTTTAAGAGGGAAGACGGCTTTTATTCGCATGGCTGCAACACGTGGGTATAAAAGTTTGGATGCATATTGATGTATTTTTAATAAAAACTAGTTGAAAGTAGCACTCCCCGGTGTCTGTCTCTTTCCTTGTCCTCGTCCACATGCAGTATAATTTTTTCTGCTGCACAGGAGTGGGCGAGCTTTTCCTGCCAGAAGTGGGTGTAGGATTGGTTACGGTGGGATAACTTGCGTTCTTTGGGCACTCTCGGGGAGTGTCCTAACGGCTTGGGTAGTGTTTATGGTTGCAGCATGTTGTGGTCGCCAGTGATCAGTGGCATAAAATTGCGTGGTTTGCATCAACCCAGTGCATCATAATCAGGGCTCGTGAGTGTTTGCATGTTGTTGCGTGCATCTGTCTGTTTGGAGGTCTATCTGGGGGGACTCTATTACAAAATGGTAGTATATTCCCTGGTTGTGTCGCATGTGGGCTTCAGTATCTGCTGGACTTTTTAACTTCTTTATTCAAGGTCACTACAACAGAAATGAAAGTTAACTGTATCACTAAAGTTGGTGGTACTTTCTGAGCATGTAAAGGGAAACATATACGCATATACCGAAGCCACATTGAAATTGGCTGCTATCTTCACTTTGGTAAACAAGGGACAGGTCAAACGGAACACTTTTGAAGTTGGTTTATTGCTCCAGTCTGGAATACCTCGAACTACTTTAGTGTTCATACAAACGTGGAAATGTTTCAGAGGACTGGCTTTTCTTATTGCCATTCAGCACTACACCAATTTGTCGCAATGAAACTTTCGAACGCGGTATTTATATGTGGCACTGCATATGCGACACTGCATTCTTTACCTTTACGAAAGCGTGCCTTTTCTTATTGGTGATATTTTACTCGTTCTTGTAGGAAAGTCACGAAACAAGGTGGACGCGCAACAGCCTGAAGAGAAAGGCAAGTAGGCGTTAACTTGAGTAACGCTTGGTGTCGCGCTAGTCGGAGGGGCAACCGCTTGAGCAAATGAGACAAACTTAAAAGATCAAAACATGCACTTGTAAAACTGCTCTTTTTCAGCGCAGTTTTTGTAGCACTGCGCCTTACGGGCTGTACCGTTTTTTCTTATATATGTTTGTCTCCTCTGATTGGTGATATTCGTATCGCTCCTCTAGGACAGGGACAAAACAAAGTGGACGTGCAACATCCTAAAGAGAAAGGTAAGTAGACCTTAACTAGAGTAACCCTTGGTGTCGGGATAGTTGGTGGTGAAATCGCTTTAAGAATTGCGATTGGAGCTAACTCGAAGACGGACTTGAAAGATGAGAACGTACACTTAGGCCTGCAATCCTACGGCACAGTATTTGCGGCACTGCGCTTTGTGGGCTGTATTCTTGTTCTTTGGGTAAATTAGGCTTCTCTGATCGGAGGGCAAGGGCAAAACAAAGTGGAAGTGCAACAACCCGAAGAGAAAGGCAAGTAGGCAAACGTTTCTAATTGTTTGAAAGGAGTCAACAGTTTACTTCTACTCGCCTGCATGCCTAAGTTTTACGACAGATTTTTTTGCTCTGACTGCATGCTTTGGTATATTCTGTTTTACAAACGTAATGGGATTGGTACATAATTGGATCTTTTTATGGTGGATATGCACGTGCTCTGGATTTTGAAACAAGTGGGTTTTTCAAAAAACCCCAAAATTCCCGCCAATCCACACTGTGAGGGTGCTTGGAAAGAAAAGCCTTCAACGACACCCCCAACAATTGCCCATGCGACCTCATTTGAATTCACACAAAGAGCAAAACCAGAGATTCTCCCAGCTGTTACCTGGAATTCGCGGGGCAGCGTCCCGAACTCAGGAGCGTCGGCCACTGCCGGGGTAGAGCTGCGGACGCCACCGCCATTGTAGACCGGCTGTGCGTCGGCAGAAAAAAAAGGGGCGTCTTTCGAAGGGTGAGACAGCGGAACCTAGCCATCTTGATGTGCTATCTAGGGGCTACACCACCGCGTGACAGAAGCGCAGATACCGAAACAACTCGGCAAATGAATTTAGTGATTCCCATTTATGCCGATTTATACTGGTTAGTTTAGTAAGCTTAAGAATTGCGAGAAAGCTGTGGGAATTTTATAATAGATATTGATCAGAACCAGTCGCTCGTTCCGCCTTTCGTAATATTTGTGAAAACACAACCGAATTGCTTTTCACTAATTTAGAAAAAGGAGTCCTATTCGTGGCAAGCAGTGCGTAAAATGTAGCATTTATCTAGCGGCGAGATGTCTGTATGTGGTCTCTACATTTTGTTTTCTGCCCCCAAACCAATCCTACACTTATCTTTGCCGTACGACCACTTAATCCAAGGAAGTGCTGTCGGACAAGTTCATTAAGGCGTGCGAAGGAAGCGCGCAATAGGGGCGAGGCACGCCAGAACAGGCGAAAAACAACCGCCGCTAAAGCAGACTACAAAGGCGTTCCTCCAGTGCGCCCGCCGGTGCGAGCAGGCAGCTGCGCGCGGGAAACCCCGGGCCATCGCTGCGCCATCTACACTGTGCTCCGGGAATGAAAATCGCCCTCCCGCTCCTCATCCGCGTTCGGAGGTTCTTGTCCCGCACGCCAGGAAGAAATCTTTGGCTGGTAGAGGTAAAAAGCTCTGCTTTAACACGAAGAACGGCGACACATGGGTTCTTTGAGATTGCTGCAAAAAAGGTTTCACAACTTGGTGTGTGAAAAGACGGGCTGGTGTATGCTGGTACTAGAAAACACAATATTGCTTGTGGCCTGAGGTGAAAAGAAATGTAAACTGCCCTGATTACATCGTTGCTGAGAAATGTGACAAGGGGAGATTGTTCCAGTACAAGCACAATCTCAAGCTGAAACTAAAGAAAAGAAACTAAAGCTCAGTCCTTAGATACAATACAAACATGAGGAGGGTGTGGACGATTAGTTAAAGAGATGAAAATCGGTTAACGTTATGCGGCCGTTGCTGCCGTACTAGCCGCGGCTTTCAAGGTGGCATCGTTGGAACATCATCATTCAGGTCGCATCGCGGGTAGCGGACTGATTTTGCGGTGCAAAACTGACAGCACTGTCGAATCCTTTGCACTGACATTTTTGGGGCTTACAGAGGCTTCTGGAACTGACGGTTAGAAGAAAGACGGATAGAAGAGAGTGGTGTGGCACAAATAATATTGAATATACGGTGCACAGTTAGGGGCAAAAGCACAGTAGTGAAAACCAAGATGCGGGTCAAAGAAAGAATATATACAACAGAAACTCTCTCATATAAACAAAAGTAATTTAAAATAGTGTCCTCAAAGAAAAAGGTATCGATCCTGTAAGCTGTCACAGGTGGTACGCGATTCGATTCGTTGGCTGTTTTTGGAATTTACGAAGCAAAAATTGTTTTGCTGTACTGCTCGGAATGTATACTTTGTGAAGGTGGTCATTGCGTGATGATACATTTGATGGCGTGGAAAGACGCTCGGCTTTGAGATGTGAATTGAAATGATAATTTATTGAAATGCTGATAATGCGGTAATTTGCTCAGGGTAGGGCCAGATTACAAAGGTAAATGGATATTTTGTAGCGAAAACACGGGTGGTTGAGTATATCATTAGTGAAAAGTATGCTCGCCCTGCAGTTCTGTACCGATGATAACATGTTACTAAGATACTCAAATTGAGGATATCACACTGATCCCGCGTATTCACGTTTAGGACGAAATAAATTTTATATAAGAGTCATTTACTGTCCGGGTGCAATTGAAAAATGACGTCGCAAGTTGCCATGCATATTATTGGCGTTGTAAACAATATTGCTTTTACGTAGTTCCCAAGACAGGTTGTTGGTTATGTGAGTCATTGAACGTTTGTGAGACTAAACAAGTTGGAGTTCAGAGTCTTGAATCTAGTAGTCGCAGATATCAGGTTTAGATGAAAATATTATTGTTTAGAGTTCTTGTACTCCAGCACATGTTCAACGGGCTTACGCAAGTATAAACATTATTGTGCTCAATCTGTAGTAATGAAGTGTAAGTGAGTGTAAGGTTACTACAAGGGGCCTGGAGTAAAAGGCAGCACCTATTACTTTGCTACTTTGCTAAATGAAAACAAAAACAAGGGGTGCGCGGCAGACTTTGAGCTCATTGAAGTGCGCAACACTCTGAATTGCTACAAGTAAGCGCAAGGGAAAGGCAATATGTGTCACATTTGCTTTAAAAGTGGCATCTATATTACAAAAAATCCTTCAATTTGTTTGGAACCTTATGAACTTTGCTTAGGCTGTGTCATCGGGCTTTCTTTGACCAGTGTAACGGCCACTGCAGAGATCTTGCAGCACGCTTTTTCATGTGTGATAAAAGTTATTAGAAAATGCCGCTATTTGAGCTGCTTTTGCGGCGCTAGCTACGTTTCTTCAGTCCGACTGGTGACCTACAGAAGAAGGACAAAACAAGGAAGATGTGGAAATTCCTGAAGGAAAAGGCCAGACTTGTTTCGTGAGTGGGAAATGGAGTGAACACGTTTATATCAAGCTATTCGCAGTTCGCAGTCTCCATAAATTTGGGGAGAGCTTCTGTTTGTGTCGGTCATGCTTCCCCATAATCTATGCAGGTTATATATATATATATATATATATAATATATATATTATATATATATATCAGAAAGACAGGGCAGCAGTCTACAACGCCAAAGGAGGCATAGGGGTGTGGTTAGGCTCTTTTCTTTTTACTACGGTTAATGAAGTAAACATTTTTTAATATACAGAAGAAGAAAAGAAAAACACGCGCCCAGAGTGGGGACCGAACCCACGCCTTTTGATTACATGTCGAATGCCTTACCAATTGGCTATCTGGCGACTGTGTATTCCTTCACTTTCTAGGCTATTTATATTTCTAGAGTGTATCTGACACTTGAGGTGGTAGCCAGCGCCACTCTGACTACACGGGGAGAAGGGGACCCTCTTTTCAACCCCCGGGGCGTGACTCGAGCGTCTACAGCCTGTCATGAGCGGTAATGGCGGGAAGCCCTCTTATGCTACCTAGGCATCAAGGCTGCCAGAACCGAGACCCTCGCTAGGCTTTCGCAGAATAATATAGTAAGGAAATGAGGGGCTCGTTTAGAAATACAGAAAGATAGGGCAGCAGTCTACTACCGCCAAAGGAGGCATAGGGGTGTGGGTTTAGGCTCTTTTCTTTTTCACTACGGTTAATGAAGTAAACATTTTTTTTAATATACAGAAGAAAGAAAGAAAGAAAAAACACGCGCCCAGCGTGGGGACCGAACCCCACGCCTTTCGATTACATGTCGACTGCCTTTACCAATTCGGCTATCTGGTGCGACCTGTGTCATCCTTCACTTTCTAGGCTATTTATATTTACTAGAAGTGTATCTGACGCTTGAGGGTGGTAGCCAGCGCCACTACTGACTACACGGGGAGAAGGGGACCTTCTTTTCAACCCCCGGGGCGTGACTCGAGCGTCTACAGCCTGTCATGAGCCGGGTAACTGGCGGGAAGCCCTCTTATGCTACCTAGGCATCAAGGCTGCCAGAACCGAGACCCTCGCTAGGCTTTCGCAGAATAATATAGTAAGGAAATGAGGGGCTCGTTGAGGAAATACAGAAAGATAGGGCAGCAGTCTACAACGCCAAGGGGCATAGGGGTGTGGCTTAGGCTCTTTTCTTTTACCATACGGTAAGAAGTAAACATTTTTGTCTATACAGAGAAAGAGAAGACAAAACACCCCAGAGTTGGGGACCGAAACGCCTTTCGATACATGCGAATGCTTACCAATTCGGCTATCTGGGTTGACTGTGTTAACGGATTCCTCAGGCTATTTATATTTACTAGAAGTGTAACATTGCGCTTGGGTGGTAGCCAGCGCATTGACACACGGGGGAAGGACCTTCTTCAACCCGGGCGTGACTTCGACGCTACAGCCTGCATGAGCGGGTAACTGGCGGGGAAGCCCTCTTATGCATACCTAGGAATCAAGGCTGCAAAGCGAGACCCTCGCTAGGCTTTCGCAGAATAATATAGTAAGGAAATGAGGGGCTCGTTCAGGAAATACAGAAAGATAGGGCAGCAGTCTACAAATCTACAATGGTGCCACAGCTACCACAGCCCTCCATAAGGAGCGCAAAACAATGCCTATAAGGACGGGCGTCAGACAAGGGGACAATCTCTCCAATGTTGTGTTGAGAGCTTTGGATAGAGAACATATAGAACAGGTGGGTTGAAGTGTTAACGGGGAATTCCTCAGTAACCTCAGTTGTGCTGATAACATTGCCTTGGTAAGAAACTCGGGGGATGAATTGCAAAACATGATTACCACACTAGACAAGCCGAGTAAAATAGCGGGCCTGAAAGTTCATATGCAGAAAACTGAAGTAATGCTCATTAGCCTTATGACAGCACAGCGGTTTGAGATAAGTTGCGAGGCAGTGGTAGTAGTAAACGAATATAACTACTTTGGCCTAGTAATGACCCCGGATCCCGAAATTAAGGCAGAGATAATTAGAAGGATAAGAATGGGGTGGAGTGCACTCGGCAGGCATTCTCGGATAATGAATTGCACCCTACCATTGCCGCTGAAGATGAAAGTGTAAAACAGCTGTATCTTACCGGTACTCACCTATGGGGCAGAAACTTGGAGGATCACTTAGAGGGATCAACATAAATTGAGGACAGAATCAGTGATCAGTGGAATACAAGATGAACATGTGTAACGTAGAAGGACAAGGAGAGAGCGGATTGGGGCAGGAAGCAAACGGATCGTAAGGACATATCACTAGAAATTAAGAAGAAATGGGTGGGGTAGGGCACGTTATGCGAAGGCAAGATAACCTTTGGTCATTCAGGGCAACAGAGTGGATCCCTGGAGAATGCAAGCGTGGCAGAGGGCGGCAGAAAGTTAGATGGGGATGTGGGATCGAGAAGTTGGCGGAGATAAATTGGTCGCACTTAGCGCAAGACCGGGATGATTGGACATCTATTGGAGAGGCTTTTCCCTGCAGTGGGCGTGGGCAGCCCGTTACGATGATGATGACGTGGTCACACGGCATGACTCATGCCTCGGGTGCAGTTTGCGGCGCGGAAAAGCACACAAACGCACGAGAAAAGAAAATTGAAATATAGCTGTCCTCACTAATTTTTTCGCGAGAACACCATAGTAAGAGAGGCTGCGAACGCAAACACAATTCAATGCCAAAACTTCGGAAATTCAAAAAAACTGAACGGATATTAGGCAACCAATTCTTTTTCTTACAAACCGTTGTAACCATTTCATCTCTACAATTTTATATTCAGCCAATATTATTTTCTAGTGCGTTCTCCAAGAGATTACGAAGAGATAACATAACAAACAAAAAATTCAGTCTCGTTACAAGTGCAAGACGTTATGGGAGAGTGGTCAGTGGCCTGTCGTTTTGTACTTACTGGGTCTGTCTTCTCTGACTGTTGATATTTTTCTTGGTATTGCAGAAAAGGAACAGAAAAAGGTGGACGTGAAAGTTCCGGAGGAAAAGGCAAGTAGTCAGGCCTTTGTATAAGTTTGTAAAAAGAGTTAGCGGGTGCCTTGTGCTACTAGTACACGTCGCTGTTTTGGGTGAGTTTTAGGTTGTCTACATTCTTCGATATGTGCCGCCTTTCTCCAAATAAGTGAACTAATATGAATGGTATACTTATTATAATTTATGTCATGTTTTTTAAATTCTCGAACAAACAGCTGTTGAGGTTGTTTCAGTTGTGGGCTTAGTCCCTTGACAGAATGGTGGTTCAAACCAAGCTGCTTGTTTTGCTGCTATAATGGTTTCCTGTGATATCGGGAAAAGCCACGAAAAGAGCGCCGTCCGGTGTACAAAGAATAATGAGACACAATAATGATGGCCGTATTTTTAAATTTGGCTAAAATATAGTTCGTCTTGCCTACATGCTTCTAATAAAACATAAGAGAAAGAAACATCACCAACACAAGGAAAATAGAATGCTAAAATCTAAAGAATTTTTTCGGGTTATCGAGAACCTAGGAATAGAGATAACAGTGATGGGTATTAGGGTGATAACTTGCTCCGGCCACAGCACGTGTAAACCTCTGAGCTATAAATTTTTATTTCGCCAAGAAAATGTTTTCTAGTGTGTTCTTTAAAATATTAGGAGGCCATGAGTTTACAAATAAGAAATTGAACCCCCACAGGGAGTAATAATTAAAAAAAAAGATTTAAAATATAATTATGTCAGGGTAAATAAAATTTTTATCTCGACAACAAAAAGTTTTCTGCGTGTTCTGTCGGACACCCTGAACATGTTATTGAAAAATACAGAGTTAGCGGTGCCATTGCTTCTGAATTTGCAGACATTTTTGAAATGGGACTTAGTTTGCCTGGACACTAGGGCATTTATTTATCTTCCACTTAAGCTTGTTTTTCATTGCAGCTTCTGTTTACTAGCATCCCTATGCGCAAATATGGAAGAATAGAATTGTATCATAAGAGGCATCCATGAAAAAATATTCGACAGAAAATTAGTATTTTTGTTTTATTTTCGAGAGCCTCGGAGCCATTTCGTGTGGTGTTACTAACATGCAAGGATAAATTATATATCCACATGAAATGCAGTCGTACGGCTACAAAAGATAGCTCAACAGCCGTAACAGCCTTTGCGCTGCAAACTGCTAGACTTCTTTTTGGCTGAGTTGGTAGGGCGACGACCAAATTAAGTGGAGAGGTCCGAGTTAGGATCTTGAACGCAATCAAGTTTTTCTACAACTGCAAAGTTTGTAGAAAACTGTGTAATTTTTCTTTGTGGTCGAACAGCTGCATTTTACGTGTATGCCAAATTTGTCTGCTCATAAACTCGCTCCTACTCATGGATTTTCCCTGAAGCGGGTAGAGTAAGACTTGCCCCTTATTTGGTAGGTGCTAATGAACGTTCTCCCGCGCTAAAAATAGCTAGACTCCTGGTAGGCTCAGTTGGTACAGATACTCGCGTACTTAGACTGCGGGACCGGTATCAGTTCCTGGACCAGGAGTAATTTTTGTCTTTCCTGAGGAAGTGGCAGAGCTTTTTTTGCAACCGCGAGGTTACATTTTAGACTGAAGTAAATTTTTTTGCAAAAACTTACAACTGGGCGATTTCCCAGTAAGTCGTACACAAAGGTGTCAATCGGTGACACCAGAGCCGAGGTTGTAGGCAAGTTATAATAATGCCGCAGGTATGCCTAGTTATATGCAAGTGGTGGAAACGCAAGCGTGGAAGGTCTGTCATCGCAACACACAAGAGAAAAAAATATCACAATCTGGGCAGCTGCTTGGTTCTGGTAACACGCTAGCAGTGCCTCTGAACACATTTTGAACAATCGAACAGTAAGCAAAGTGCTAGACGACGGTTATCGAGTATGAAACTTCGGTATTAAAGTTAAATATAACTTAAGTGGTGTATTGGTTGTATTTGTGTAGAAAAAATGTAAGAATGTTGTATATATATTAAAAAGACGAGGAAACAGGAAATGCGATAGAAAAAGTACGAATCGTTGCAAGGCTTGAGGATGTGCGCCAATCGCAGTATAAGATGATGAGGGGCAGCTAAGGGGAAGACAGTAAGCACAGGGGATGAGGAACAAAATTAGTGTGTATCGGCGAAGTACAAGGAAGAAAGCGGTAAAAGCAGGCAAACTTGGACTCACCAAGCGACAGAGGTCAGGAGTAAGGGTAAGCACGAAAAATCTAAAATGAGCCTAAAACGCGCGAAATTGATTGTATTTGAGATGGGTGCTGTAAAAGGCTGTAGGAAGTAGTCGCTTATGAGCACAGTGTGTTGCACACTAGTTCTTTCCATGGCTGCAAGTCATCCGCTTTAGCCACATCATCAATTTACAGCAACGGAAGCAACCTAGTCTACTTGGTTTGTTACTAAACAAAAATATATGCCATGAAGCAGCCGATAGCCTAATATACTGGCGATGTAATGCTTGTTCATGACATATTTAACTTAAAAGCTTAGAACATCGTAAATGTCGCAGGAATATTTCTGGGGTATCGAAAATTAACAGCGCTTCGGCTGTTGGAAGGTCAACATTAAATTGCAGTATTTTCATAAGTGTAAAAGATATCTGCCACTGCCACTCTGTGGCCTCTATTCTTTTATTTGCCAAAGTTTTTTTAATAATATTGCTGATGTATTTTTCTTGCACCTCCAGAAAGGGAACAAAGCAAGGTAGATGTTCAGAAACCTGAATCACAAGGCAAGTATTAGGAACGTTTTTTTGGTGTTGGTCTGGAGATATTTCTTGCTTCATGCAATTCGCCTTGTTTGAAGGAGGGATTTCTCTTGCTCTTAATTGATGCTGGAGTGTGCTGTGCAGCAAATGTAGCGGAACTGGAAATGATACTTAATATGCACAGTAGTTTACAATGTACATTTCAGATTTTAAACCCCAGAGCTTTTTTGATGACCTTTCTGGCTGGACGCGCTAAGTCATCCTGGAGTAATCTTTGAAAACGTGTTCCTAAGTTTTTTGCCTTTAGTCGTCTTTATTTTCACAAAAAGTACGGGTAATACAACGGGATGGCACACGTGCGAGCAAACGTGCACGATGGAGCTAGCAGTTCTCCCCAGTTGAACCGAACTACAGGCTCTCCGGTATACATTCGCGCTAACAGGACATACCGGCTAGACAGGTAACTAATACAACCGCCATCCAATGCTGAAATTATAATACATTAACCGACATTTTCTATATAATACCCATAAACAGCATAAAAAAGTAACAAGGGGTTCGGTGGATTAGTTATTTCGATTAATGCAGAATTTGGAGATGGTAGCGGAGGAATGCCCCAGCCGAGGGTACATCTAAGCTGTGTGCCCCGGGTATGAACTCAGGTGGGAAGATTCCAGCTCGCTCTTGAGTTACGACATTAGCATGGCATGGTGATAAAAGCTGCCCCATTCCGGTGACACACCCGTACGACAGCTGCAGAAATTTATAACAACGGAGCAACAGAACAGCTAAAAGTAGAAACGGCAGTGTGAACAACTGGCGCAGTTTGTTTAAATAGCCGAGAGGGATAAAGAGTGTTGGTTTGTAGAGAGATAAAAACTATTTACCGCGATATAAATATTTGGCTAAACAAAGAAGCATAAAACACACACTAAAATAATGACATTGTGTTGTGGAGCAACCCAGGCTAAACCACACAATATAATTTTGTTGTAGACTCTAAGGTGCTTCTAGTGTCGAACGCAGGGATGGCACTGTAATAAGGAACAGGATTTGAATATATCTGATAAGGGAAACGACCGATTAAAAATCAACAAAACTTGCACTCACAAAAAAAAGAGTGCAGGAGGTTTGTTTCAGAAAAAAATGGGGTTTTTATTTGAGAGTGCAGCGATAGCCCTGATGCAAACATCGAAGAAACAACCGATATACTCAGAGAACCGGCAGCGGTGTACAATAAAACAACGCCCGAAGGAAATGGTGAGCTACCACAGAAAACATAGCAACTTTAACGCGCAAAATATTGCTCTTGAGCGGAGTATGATGAAATAATGCCCCATGGAGCCATAACCGGGCAGCGATTAAGCGGAGAGGGTCCAGCTGTGTGGAGCTTGTGCGAGATCCTTTATGGTCGCTTGTAAATAGATCGTATTCAACTAGTAAACTTATAAATAGATTGCTTCATCATCAACGATGGTTTCTGTCATCTGTTCTGCCGCCGCGAAACAATATTCAAGGTAGAAAGGAGGACGGAGCATTTACGGTTTATAGAGTTGAAAAAATTATTAACAAAAGCAAGATTTTGCAACATTGATACCCGAAATGCGGAAAAGAATGAAAAAGCATTAGAGAAGGTAGTAAGAAAGAAATGAAAAATGCGCATCATTTATAAATTATGCAATTTAGCAACTACACATGTATACACTATACATGAACGCGAATACACACGATACGACACCGGTAAGAGGACGAACGACATGCGTGAAATCATTACAGCAACGCAGAGATATTATGGAAATTCTTAAGCCGGCAGTGTTGTCCCGGGAGGAGTGCTGAGCAGATTATCATCCTTTGCGAGGTTGGAACAGGAGCAACATACGGGCTCTATATACAACGAAAAGGGACGATGGCAAATGATTGATGTCAGAGCTTTGATCAGAATTGTGAAGCTCTGAAACATGTATAAAAGCCAAAAACGGTGATATGATTGGTTGGTAAAAGTTATGGGTTGAATTGTAGTCATCCGTCGTTTAAGTGCAGGTTTTGACATGCTTTGTAGGCCATACCAACACCTTCCATATTTGAGGCAAGCTTTCAAGGAGTATTCAAAATTTGGGGTAAAAGATAGAAAGCTGGTGGAAACCGGAATAAAAGCGGATATTGTACAAGAGAAACAAGGATATCTCCCGAAATATTTGAGGAGATTGAATGAGGTAAATGGTGACGCTACCGTAAAAAACACCAAAGAAAATATATTACGCAACTTTTATGTCAAGAAGAGTGGGAATTAGTTCTGAATTACCGACTCTACGCTGTATGCGAGATGTTTACCAAGGTTTTCAGTTACTGGATAAGCAATATCCAAAAGTTGTGGAAACTAAACAAACCAGAAGTATTTACAAGGTGTACTATAAGCAACCATGCGCGCAATGAAAGCTGCTGCAAGACATAATGAAGCTGTGACGATGCACGTTAGTAGACAAGGCGAAAAATTAGAAACATTTAAACATCAAATACCAGGGGCGACAGATGTTTTGCAGTTCCGGAGGATACATACACCAAATCACGCGGCCTAATACTGCTTCACAAGAAAGAGGAGTGGAAGTTTACAATCGTTAAGCGATCGGTCAGAGAGCAAGGTATGTCGGTGCATTCACCTCAGCCTTTTTTCTCGATGGGGTATTGTTGATGCTTGATGGGAAAGTTGAGGGTTCCCTTTTTTTGACAAGCAACTACAAAATATGAGTAGCTGTGAAGGATATCTGCGCTTTTCCTGTAGCGATCTCTGTACTTCCACACGTAAGTCGGCCAGTCTCCCCTAGAATGAATGAGGGAAGGTAGGCATTGGTGAGATTCAGGGCTTGGGGTTGTTCCGGCACTACCGGAGAGTCTGATGAATACCGACACAGTTCCCACAGTACGAACACTTTGGGGTCACCAGTATTCCCTGGAATCCGAATGTGAGGTTAGGATCTGCGTGAGTATAGCTTGGGCTCTTTTTGGTGAAACAGCGCGGAAAAACCAGGACAGAAAGAAGAGGAAAACAACACGAGCACTATACCAACTGTAACAATGAATCTGTACCGACTGGCCCAGTTCTCAACACTTCTGAGCTTAGGCGCTGCCCGGGGGGCTTTATGTTGTAGGGTGCTTGTAAGTTTTGACAAGGCGTTGTTTGAGGGTATATGCTTTAAAGTGGTGGTGTATTTCGTTGGTGTGCCTCACGTGCCATTGTTGAAGCGCCGGAATTTTTAATATTCCTATTTCAAAGTTACCACCCCACGGATTTAAGTTGAATGTAACGCCTAAGATGGTCGTACTTTTCAGAAACTTGCAACATACATCGTGCGTTCACCTAGTGCAAATTGAAATGAGCCCAATTCTGCGTTGCGGAACACAAGAGCCGGACGAAATGCGACAGATTTACCATCTCTTTTATTTCTGAAACCTAGAAATATTTACAATACTTTAATCGGGGTGCAACCGTGTAAACGGCCTCTGGAAGCTGTTTTTACTAAATTGGGAAGGAATTTGAACCCGAAATGGCCATTTTCAATAACTAGGAAAGACATGCAATGCTGCTCTTTATGGGCTGCTTTTCTTCGCTTTTAAATCGCTTTTTTGCCTGAAGAACCCCGAACTTATGAATCTCGACAATAAACAGCGTAAGCTTATTTGATTTCTGTTATAAAAATTTTCTTATTAACGATATTTTGGTTCTTTAGGACAGGGACAAAATGAGTTGGATGTGCAACAACCAGAAGGAAAGGGTACGTAGGAAGATATTTCTTTAGAAACGGTAAAATCTCAAACAATTTTGTTATGTTACTTTCCGGGGTGCCTAATTTCTAAGAGAGTGGTTTTACTATAACTCTGTATTTTGGTATGTGCCTTGCAACAAATACACCGTAACTGCAACATAATTGTATATTTTGTGTTTTAGATTGGCATGTGTGATAAATTTGTACAAAGAGGATTTTTTAGGCAATTTCCAGTGGATGAGATCGCCTTGCCAGAATGTTGTCTAATCTCTATTTTTTTGAGGTTTCCACGGAAAAGGCTTTCTGTGTAATCCCAAACATTTGCAAGCGAAATCGAGGCTCACGTACGCCGGAACAAGAAAGAAGGGCATACCTGGTCGTGCATATTAGTTAAACAAAAATATAGGATGTCCTGTCTATATTTCTGCAAAATGTCCCATGATACGAATTGGCAGCCCAGGAAAAAGCCCATAGAAAACCATAATTTTACATCAGACTTTCAAAAGACATAGCAGGGGGAAAGGTGATGGGGGCGAGTTGGTGAACAGCAAACAGGATCGCATTGTGTAATGATGTGTGTTCTCTCCGTGCCGCTGAAGACAGTGCTTGCCTTCCATTGCTTGCCTCTATTGATTCCGCTCCGTACGTAGTGGTCTTATTTGGTGCTGCAGGATTCGCAGTGGTGTCAGTTCATTTGCCCTTGCGACGTGGGTCCATGCCGATGATTCCCAAATTGAGAGAGACTCTACCTGAATGAACCAAAGCCGACGTTATGACCCCACGGTACCTGCTGAAAATACAGGTCCCGTTGGTACATCAGGATTACTAGTCGGGACGTTGAAATATCACACTATGAACAGCGCCACAGTTAGGCCACAATTTTGGGCTCCTGCATAGGTTTACTACAGCGAACCAATATCAGGGGGGCTTGCTGGGCAGCATGGAGGGGGGAAGTCGGCAATAGGTGTTAGGCAGCCTAGGGGATCAGTGTGTTTGATTTTGCATAAAAAGTTCATATTTATGGTCTACTATTTGCACACACAACGAAGGAGTAAATATACGGACAAACACAAATGTAAAACAGAATTGAATCGGCTTTATTCGGGGTGTCAATCCAGGAAGAGTGCAAGAATGGAGGTCACAGGACTGAACAGAGAATGGCGAGGAGCATAATTAAGGCACATGTGAGAATCCAAGGAAAAAAAAAACAGTTGAAAAGAAGGACACCAAACTTGCAGTCAGTGATACAAAGGAGAGAGGAGTTTACGTTTTAGTACACATTTGCTGTTTTTACGAGAAACGAATGTAATGTAAACATACGTATGCATAACCTAACCGGGATACAGAATCATCAGTAGCTGAACAATTTGGCCTTCGTTCTGCAGTAGATGAATGGAAGCCAAAACGTAAACTTGTACACTGTATCAGAAAACAAAGTAACTTACCTTTAAACTCAGTAATATCAAAGCAGAGATGGTAGTGGCATGGGGAAAGTGTCAAAATATTGGCGAGAAGCAAGGTTTAGCGACCTTCAGATTGAGACAATGCAAATAAGGGTGTGAAACTAATGTGGAGTCGAACGATTACTCCAAGGGCAAAACCGTGGGGAAAAAGTTAGGTTGAGGGAATGAAATTAAGTCAGTGCACGAAGCCGTGGAAGACGAAATGACAGGAGTGAAGTGCAGGGGTATAGAACGACGTCCTCCAACTAAGTAGTAAAAAGGGAATGAAAGCCATGCTTTCTGAATTCTAAAATTGTGAGTGATGCTTCTCGAGTGTGTGAAGCCACGAAGATAGAAGCTTGGTGATGACTTGTTCGAAAAGGTCTAGAATTACATGTAGTTGTCTGTTCCAATAATTTTGCATGCATTGATCATCCTCACGTGGCCGAGGCACTCATGTGTATTTTATTATGATGGTGTGACGCACTCGTCTTTTTGAGAATCGGTTTCGGGTTTATAAACGGTAGCTTTTTGAAGACGTGGTTGGAGGAGATTGTTACGATGATTTCGTTTGAGAAAACGTGGCGCAGTTAGGGTGACAAATTTGTGCTTTCAGCTCCAGAGCGTCAGTGCAGAGAGGCTTTACTTGGCCAAGGATGTTACAGAGTGGAGGATTTTCTTCCTCTTTTGCAGAAGTCTTAAAGCTTTTTCAGAGATTTCTTATTTCCCAACGATCACCACACGTGATTCCTCTCTCTTTGTCGTTGATTGGAGAAGTCAAACGTGCTGTGGGGACAGCATCAGGATATGTGAGATGAAGCCAAATTGGACCAAAGACATCGAAAGCCACGCAATATTTCGATGTAGTCAGCATCATCAGAATGAGTTGTGCGCATGAGCCGCAGCTTGTTTTCTTAGGGGAGATTCTGGGCAGGTGTCCTATTTTGTGAAAAAGAAAACACGATATGGCTTGGTTGGTAGGGCACACTTACACAAGGGCCATGCAGTATTTTATCATCATAAGGGGAGGGGAGAATCAAACTTAGTACCGCAAATAATTGTACCAAGACCGAGGGAGTCGAGAGCCACAGTTGGCGGGAACATAGTCACTTTTTATTGATTCACTGGAGTTATGACGATGCATGTCGATAAACCCACAAATTACTCAGCTGGTAAACGGGGGTGTTGTCTCGATGGAGGGGGCTGCTGGGTACTCCGACTAAGGGAGCTGTGTTGCGGTTAGAGCTCATAAGTGCTTGCTTCCCTGTCGGTGGTGAAATGACGGCGCTTATGGGAGAAACATCTTTTGCGTGACGGCTTCCGCTGTGTATGATTTCTGTCCGCGTTGCGGATGACATGAGCGAGCACATTGTTGCGGATCGGGTGGAAGTTACATTTGTCGAGACCAGTCTCTGGAAGCAGTGAGTGTGGTCTATCAAATTTGTTTTTTGGTGAGCGCTAGACATTGCGGTGCAGACCTGTGCATCCAGGCGGGGACATGCGGCAAGAGTCCTTTTCTTGCGGTTTTCCAGTGTAAGGCAAGATGGGTAATTTTCTTAGAATATGCTGAGATGATTATCATATTTATGTACATTAAGATAGTGCCCCCTTGAGGTTCCCACATTGACTGCACTAGAAGTGTGACTAAACGGAAGAGAATGTTTGTGTTTTGTTTGTCGCGGACTGGTGCATGCTTTGCCTATCTCAGTAGGCTTGGTGGGGGCGACGAGGGAACGTACCATGCAGTCAAGAGGTAGGATTTAGGGCAACCGCCTCGGTGTTCAATAGGAATGCTTTCATGGCAGGGCGTGGAATGAGGGCAGAATATGTATTTAGAAAAGGGTACTAATCTACAAACAAGTTTTGCCATCAAGCAGTTGACGAATGAATGCGTGTAGTATTAAAATTTTTAATGCTGATTTTAGGTTGAAAAGTGTATTCTATCTAGTAGGCACCATAGCACGAATATTAATATTCAGTGCCAGGGAGTACAGGAAGACTGGCCACGAATTTGTGAATGGATTGCTTTTAGATGAGAAGACAGGTAATCAGTCCTCCAGGAATTGTATCCAGAAATCTGGGTGATGGGGTTTAAAGGGCAAACAGAAAGTTATTTTAAGATTTTTATATTTATCACAACGCGACATACGCGACAGAAAGTGAATAAACAAAAGACGGGGTGAAACTAAATTTATTAAAGACATGTCACACACTCTATACCAACGGTGAGGAACGCCACACGTGGGAAAGTCGAATACGAACACAAAAAGGGAACAGGAATTAAGTGTTATTTTCCAAGAACGAAACTTCTTATGAGTAAAAAAGAACCACTGGAGATTTGGTTACACTACTTTTTGCCCCTCTTAATATATATAGACTTTAACTAATCCCTTGACGTAACTGCTTCGGGTGCTTGGTAAGAATATCAGTTCTGTGAAAATACCGCTGGCAGCCGGGCGGTTTTCAGTGTGCGGGCCAGCCGGTATTTCAGCAAACAGATATTATTATCAACCTCCCCGAAGCAGTTGCATAGACATAGTTGAAGCCTATCATATTGTCAAGAGGGCGAAGAGTGTGTATGTCACTCTTAAGAGGCGCTTACTGGTAAAGGTGTTCCTTTCTTGGATAATCACAGGTAATTATGGCTTTGTTTTCTAGGTTTGTATGCAACTTTGCCACGTGTGGCCTTGTTTGCCATTTGTATAGTGTGAGAGGGTTTTATAAACTTATTTAGGAGTCTGCGCTCTTCCTGTTGTTATTGTCCTGTCTGTCACGTTTGTCGCGCTGTGAGTAGATATAAACACCTATCAACCCTTCCAACTTGCAACTGTCTTAGATTGAATCTTGAAGACATGCGGAAAATCTGGAATTTCGTGTACCTAACAAAAGCTACGACTGGGGATGGGCCATGACTCTCTTTAAAAGGTGTCATGGTTGATCCAAATACGGAATAAAATAATGCATAGAATTAAAGAGTGAATTCAGCTTGGAAGATGCATTGAATAGTAGGATCCTTGCCACTAAAAAGAAGGATACAACTGTACAACTGATGTGGTTTCAGTGATAGCTTATGTGGTGAAAGATTGAGCCGTAGTAAACTTATATGAGAGAGTCTAACAAGTCATCGATAAACGAGTCAGAGGGGTGAAAAATAGGAAGCGATCGCCTTTAACCAAGAGGAAATTGGGTAAAGGCAAGCCAGCTCACATAAGAAGAGCGGAGGGGAAGCTGGGCTGGGGTTTCATAGCAGGAGACTAGTGACCAGTGGGCTACCAGGGTAGGATAGTAGCTGTAGAGAGAAGGAAGTAATGATTAGTGAAAATAGTAACCTTATGGGAAGGTAAAGTCCGAAAACTGTTGGTGAGCAAACAAAGAAATAACAGAAGGCCCAACAAGGATCCTGCCTTAACATTCTCAGAATGTTCTAAGCTTTCCTCGTAATGTTAATATGTCGATTCTTCTAGAGGTGTAATTCAAAATTAATGCTCGGCACGCCTAATGGTAAACTGAATTGTGATGCCAGTCCCCGGAGTGGAATAGAAGAAGGCAATTTTTCCCAGATATACGTGTTTTGCGTGCAAAACTTATCACATGCATGATATTTTTTTTCTACATTTCTTTGCATCAAGATAGAGCGCCCACAAATTCGGGGTATTAAACGTGACCGGTGCTCGACAGCAAAAGGTGTCATGGTATTGTAAATTATTCTGGGAGAACTGAGAGAGGAAGGAGGGATTGTTATCACATCCGTATTCACGAAAGCAATCAGGTTTTCTCTTTTGTTGTGCGGCATTCAAATAGAATTATTGACCAGCACTAGCGCTTACGCGTACTAAAAAAAGGTGTAGTGCCAGAAGTGTTGTTTCATTTGACCGCCGTTTACGGCGTAATAGGAACCAACTGTTGTCGGTAATATTTTTCACTTTAAGAAAAGCCACTTAATTTAGGATTACATTTATAGCCTTAAGCAGCTAAAAAATTGTGAAAACTGATATTCGATGGGTTTTTTTATCTTCTAGTTGGAAAACTGCCTCCCGTATGCTACGAGCCTAAAAAAGTAGGTGTATGCAGGGCAGCAATACAAAGGTGGTACTACGACGGACAACGCTGTAGAAAATTCATTTACGGAGGCTGCGGCGCTAATGGAAATAACTTCGAAACTAAACAAGCTTGCAAGAAAAAATGCGGTGGTGAGTGCAGACATCCTTTTTTTAACTCGGTGCTTTAGGAAGGTGTACGGCTTATTAGCCATTTCTTTGCGGTAATACCAGGCTATAACATCTTCCAGAGTTTGTTTGTTTGACCTCCAGAATTATCAAACATGTTATTGAACACTCATGTAATATTTTTACGTATAGGTCACACAAAAATAAACTATTTATAGACCAAACACAGTAGCTGGAGCTCTTATGGCAGCGCAGCTACCGTTTGGTCGTAAATCTGTGTCAGGAGCCCAGCGCCCAGAAGCTTAGACACGGTGTCCTAAAGCAAACCATCGTT
The DNA here is from genome assembly GCA_013339765.2 of Haemaphysalis longicornis. NCBI lineage: Eukaryota > Metazoa > Arthropoda > Arachnida > Ixodida > Ixodidae > Haemaphysalis > Haemaphysalis longicornis. The sequence goes on along the minus strand of CM023452.1, from coordinate 133,252,559 downwards.
TATGCATTTTATCTCCGCGGACGGCACTCGGTGTCGTTTGGGTGTCTCCTATACCACCACGACCCCAGAATCATGCGGTAGACATGGCGGTGAAGTTCCTCTATGAACACACTACCGGTAAAGCTCACCGGGCTTTTTTATGTCATCATCCTCAGAAGCAAATAGGAGATATATTAACCGGCAAGACTGCTATGGCATCCCAATCTGTTTCCGCGAATGGAATTGGTCGTTAGTCAAGGCTCATTGTTGATTACGGTGGTCAGGTAATCAAAAGGCGCTGATCCTTCTTATATGACAAAATGTTCTACAGTGTCAGGTAACTGTATTTTTGTGGGAAAAGTCTTATCTCTAGCAGCGTTTTAAAATTACAGAAATGTACCACTCCTAGCTGCACTCATCATGATCATCCTTTTGCGTAGAAAGTCTTCTCTTCAGCGACGTTTTGAAGCGACAGAGCTGTGTAACCTATACCTGCCCTCTACGCCACAAATTTAAATCAACTGGTCAAGAAACTCGGCATCCTCAAGGCACCTGCTGCAGTGCGAAATGGGGCGTAACTCAGTTCCCACACAATCTCCGCGTATGGCAAAATTTGTGTCAGCATGGTAACATCTGCGTATAACGCCCGCACGAACAAGCACAGTAAAACTGTGTGGTTATTTTAGGATTGTTATAGTTCGCACCATGCCTATATGCCTGCAAAAGGTAATACCAGTGACTAAAAGATAGGCATGAATAGAATGAGATTATACCAGAGAAGGAAAGAGTGACAGTTGTGAACAGAAGAAACCAAACTTCCGGTATGTGAAAAACAGGGTACGAAATGTAAAAGGCAGAGTAACGGATCATCAGCCGGTCACTGTCTTGGCCAAAGGGAACAGATGTAGCCGAGACAAATAATGAAATGCTTAGTTCAGATTCTCACGGAAGCAGAATGAGCTGCGCAATGGCCGACAATACAAAGAACCGGTCTTCTTTTGGGATAAAAACGAACCTTGTTTAGTACTCTAAAAAACATGACACTGTGAAAAAGGCAGCACTAAAAAATTGTCACAGTGGATTACAGAAGCAAGATCAATGACATTGATTCGTTTACGAGAAAGGAGAAAAAATATCAGGGAATAAAAGGGCAACGAAGTAGCGTGGTATTTTCTGAGAAAACGTGTATGTAGCGAAACACGAAACTGAAACATGTAGGAGTTCTTTACAATAGCCAAACGGTGTATGTACAATTGGGCGAGAAGGATGTTAGGCCACGGAGAAATAGTGAACCGATTAGCTTTTTGTTCATGGGGTTCAACAACCATAACTGAAGGAGAGGTGCGAAAGGGCCTGAACAGTTTGAAGATCAGGGAAGCTGTTGAGATAACAAAGCAGCTGTGAAACTACGAATGGATCAAAACACCATTGTACTAGGAAAGATAACCTAATACAGTCAAATCTCGTTAGTACGAACCCCACATTATTGAATTTCTCATATGTACGAATATATTACGAATGCCCGACAGATTGCCTATATTTAATAATGTAAAAATATTTCAGCACTACGAACTTCAATAAAGCGCATATTTCAGAATAGCGTACGTAATTTATGTTCTCCATTATAATCGAGGAACATCAGTATTATCAATTCGGCTAAAAGTAGCAGCTTCGCAACCCTCGCGTGAAACAGAAACCACCGTTGCTCTGTGTATTCCCTGAGTGCAGTCGCTATCATCATCATCACCATGTCCAGTGCCGACAGCTACTGCCACCACAAAGCTGTGGTTTAATGAGCAGTAGCCTAGCAGGCCTAGCCGAGTTTGGCTCTTTTCTCTGTCGTTACGTTGGGTGACGGTGGCTGGTCGGTCGTTGTTCGTGCGAATCACACGTGCGGGCAGGTATTTATTTGTTGTGGGTGATTTTGCTGCGAAGTTTGTGCGAGATCTAAAGATAAATGCAGCTAGCGACATTACAAAGAAGAAGCGGGAGCAGTCGTCATCTTTAGTGACGATGACGACGCGAAGGAAAACGACTGTGAAGAATAAGAAAAAATCGTGTCGAAAATTGATGTTTTAGTGCACACGAACAAATTCCGCACTACGTTTCTCGGTGCAATGACGTACCCGATTAAGGTGTTGTGGAAGGTGGAATGATGAAGAGGCATTCCTAATCGGTCGTGCGTGCTACACGCGCGAGATGAGAATAACTGATTTCTGCAAATAAAGTAGTTTTGAAGTGAGCGCAACATTTTTATTTGAAGGCTTGGCTGTCTGCACATGCGTATACTGCTAACATACGTCTCCTAGATCTGGGCACTGGCTTATAACAGCCAGTGTTTCATTACAAAGATATTTGAAAATAACAAATCATTTTCGTTGGTCCCGTGTGATTCGTTATATCAAGATTTGACTGTATTACGAACGCCTTAGGACCCTTACAGTAGCGTTAGTCCGAAGAAATGCCAATCCGGTTCCTATTTGGCGAGGTTGAATGAAAGAAATTAATATTTTCTCACCCATGAGGCTACATGTTAGTGCACACCAGTTCTAAGAATGGTGGTTTTGGCTAGTTGGTGCGTACTAACTGCATTCAAAATAGCGCTAAAAGATGGGACGGGGAACGGCAACACGCGGCGCTGACTAGCAACTTGTGTGTTTATTCCGCAACCTGCGAAATGTACCGATGTGAAAAAAGGAGGGCGAGAAGGAATGTTTGTTGTATTTAATTTTCCATTCCATGATTTCTTCTCGCCTTCTTGCTTTTTTCTCCATGGGTATATTTCGCAGGCCGCGGAATAAAAACTCCAGTTGCTAGTAAGCGGGATGTGTTGTCGTTCGGTGTGCCGTATTTTAGCGTTATTTTGAATTGAGTTACAGAAGTTGTTTGCCACAGAAAAGTTTACTACCTAAGCACAAACTCCACTTCCAGCAGCCAAATGAACAAGCTCTATCTAGAAAAGATTACTGAACAAAAGCATCCAGCTGCGCCTCAAGCAAGTATTTAAGAACAATGCAGAGTTCAATGAACGTCTTTGCATCAGATTTTGGTTAAGAAAATGCGTTTCTGAAGTACGTATCCAGAGTATTAGAAGTACTGAAACAGCAGAGAGTAGACGAGACTTCTTGAGCGACATATATAGCACATGTAATGGCAGGACAATTCTTAACGAGAAAAGTGGGATGTTCACTATCATAAATGGTGTCTCGAAGAAGTACGGCATCTCTCTGAAACCATATATAGCCTTTGTAAAGCAGCTATATGAAACGCTTGAGTGGCAAAAGTAAGTGATGCTGATAAACGCAGAATATTTACAGTCCCAAATTTGCGAACGACAGCATTCTCTTCAGAGAATAAGGAGCATACCTGCAATGAAAGCTTCTGATAATTCAGTCAGAAAGCTCCGTGTTATATTAAATATCAACACAAAAAAGAGCGTTCACTTGATATGCTGGAAACCCCATTCCTCTTCCCCTACTCGCCTTGGCAATGAAATACTACAAATAGAGGATCATAGGTAACTTACCTGCGGTGATTTAAACTATGGTGTGTCAATGACGTGTGGAATTAGTATGAGGTCGAGTGCAATCGCAAGTAGTACCTGAAGGTAATTAATAAGTAGGATTCTTGCATCCCTCTTAGGAAAAAAAATATTTGGATTCCGTACTCGGGCGACGAATTATTTGAAAACCTTTGGAATGATCTTCTCGATTGATCAGTGGTGATTCCGAACTGGTGCAGGTATAGCGAAGAAATAGAGGAGTAAAGGTTAGACAGGAAGCGATCGTCTTTAATTAAAAGCAAAAATGTAGACGGAGGTATACTAGCTTAAAAGATACGGTGATTGGGCAGCGAATTTAGTGCGCACTTCGCTTCTGCTATATTGTCGACGAAGTATGTGCACCTGCTTGGATAGCCGTGAATTCATATAACTTTTTATAAGCGGCCCAATGTATCGCCTAATATCGAAAAAAACGTCGTGAGGTCAGCCTCCACCGCAAAGTATTGTAACAAGCTTGGAAACGTATTTGGGGAATTTTAATGAAACACAAGACAGTCGATGCGATGCGAATGCTTTTGCCTATGTTTATTATGTACACTTTTAATTGCTCTGAAATTATAGATTGTAGCTAATCGGTCGTGGTACTACCAAGTAAAGCTGATGTGTACTTTTCTGGGCCTGGTAAATAAGCTTCACTTCAAGTAAAGTTTTATAAATCAGTTTGCAAAAAAAAAAATCAGTACATTCCAGTACACAAACTGGATTGTTGGCCACGTATTCGGGTGCATCAATATTGACAAAAGTCCCCTGGCGCGGTGTTTGAGAAGTATAGTAAGGGGGTGATACTTTCGTATTCCACTAGTTCTCGCCGCACTTCTGCACAGGAGTGGGCGAGCTTTTCCTGCCAAAAATAGGTGTAGAATTGGTTATGGTAGGATGATTGGGGTTCTTTGGGCACTACCGAGGAGCGTCATAACGGCTGAGGTAGTCTTTACAGTTGCGACGTGTTGTGGTTTCCGGTGATAACTTGCATCAAATTGCGAGGTTTGCTTCAGCTGAGTACATCATAAGGGGGCGTGAGTGTTTGCGTGTGGTTACGTGCTTCTCTGTGCTTGGCGGGCCGTCTGTTAAGAGTGTTTTACAAAAGGGTAGTATATTCCCTGGTTCTGTCGCACGTGGGCTTTGATATCTGCCTGATTTTTTCAACTCCCTATTTTAGACTCACTAAAACATAATGAAAATTAACCACATCACTAATGTTAGTGGTACTTCTGAAAATGAAAAGAGAAACACATATTACACGCACACCTAAGCAGTAATGAAATCGGCTGCTGTCTTCAGTTCGGTAAACAAGAGACAGCTCAAGCGGAACACATTTGAAGGTGGTTTATTGCTGGTGTCTGGAATAGTTTGACTAATTTAGTCTGCACACAAACTTGGAGAAGTTTCTGAGGACTGCCTTGGCGTATCGCCATTTACCAGTACAGCAATGTAAAGTAAGAATGCGTGTTTTTTTACTTGAAGAAAATATGTGACATTGCATTCTTTCGCTTTACGCAAGCTTGCCTTTTCTAATTGGTGATATTTTATTTGTTCCTCTAGGAAAGTCACGAAACAAGGTGGACGTGCAACAGCCTGAACCGAAAGGCAAGTAGGCATTAACTTATCTAATGCTTGGTTTCGGAATAGTCGGAGGTACAAGCTATTGAAGGAATGAGATGAACTTGAGATGTCAAAACATGCACTTGCAAAAGTGGTATATTTCAGCGCAGTATTTGCGGCACTGCACTCTTTAGGGGGTGCCTTTTTCCTAATGAATGCTTGTCTCCTATGACTGGTGATATTCGTATCACTCCTCTAGGGCAGGGACAAAACAAAGTGGACGTGCAACATCCTGAAGAGAAAGGCAATTAGCTTAAACTAGTGTAACCCTGGTGGTCGGGTAGTTGGTGGCTGGTGTGAAATTGTTTTAGAATCTCGATTGGGCTAACACAACGACGGAATCGAATATGAGAACGTAAACTTAAAGAACTGCGATCCTGATTCGCAGTATTTGCTGCACTACGTTTTATGTGCTGTATTCTTTTTTTTTGGTATGTTGGCGTCTTCTAAGTGGTGGTCTCTTCTGGGTCCTATAGAGCAAGGACAAAACAAAGTGGACGTGCAACAGCCTGAAAAGAAAGGCAAGTAGGCGTGAACTAGAGTAACCTGGTCGGGCTAGTTGGTGGTGAAATTGCTTAAAGAATTTCGATAGGGGCTAACACAAATACGAATTGAAAGGATGAGGGCGTACACTTAAAGACTGCGATCCTGCTGCGCAGTATTTGGGGCACTGCGCTTTGGGGGCTTTATTCTTTTTGTTTGTGTATTTTTGGCTTCTCTGATTGATGACGTCTTCTCTGGGTCCTCTAGGGCAAGGGCAAAACAAAGTGGAAGTGCAACAACCAGAAGGGAAAGGCAAGTAGACAGACTTCTCCAATTTTTAAAAGGAGTGAACAGTTTAGGGCTAATCACCTGCATGCGTAAGTTTCACGGCTGATTTTGTTTTGCTCTTACTGCATGCTTTGGTATGTTCCGTCCTACAAACGTATTTGGATTGGTACATTATCTCATATTTTTATTTGTCGATATGCATGTGCTGTGGATTCTGAAACAAATAGCTTTTTTGAGACCCTAAAATAATAGATGCGACATTCTCTGCTCACATTGTGATGAAAAACTGGTGTTGTTTGAAGTTTAGTAAAAGATTCCGTCGGGCTAGTTGGTGCGTATCACCTGAAGTAAAACAG
>CM023452.1:133086917-133246189 GCA_013339765.2 Haemaphysalis longicornis | reverse complement strand
TTTAGTTTGTTGGCCACACCGGCGCTATAGTTTGCGACTACCTATGCTCGATCACTCCGCTTGTCGAACATGTGCTTGTTGCGCCTTTTTTTCAGTTTTTTTTTTCGAATCCACTGCCGCTGTTGGCACTACCTTCGAACCGAGTTTCTACCCTGTATATGAGTTCGCTCGGCCATCCGTCGTTCCACATCGTCCTTTCCTCCCCCGGTTGTGCTAAATGTTCCCCCATTCACACTGCAGTAGAGCACATCCCCCTTTTGGGTAACGGTGATCTGAAAACAACGCTTCTTAGCGCGAAATCGTTAATTGGCTCCGGGGGAAGGCAAGCACCACGCTGGAATCCACAGAACGCGCAACCATGCTGGAATTTTCGGAAAAAAGTGTTTGCAGCTGCATCTGTTTTCAAACCATTTACAGCGTTCGGAGCTCCAATAGGGCGCTTCCTTCACAAACATAAATCACACAGAAATATTACAAGGTTTTTCTTCCATTGCTTAGACGTAAAATATTGGCGCCGCTTGCACCAGTGGGGCAAGGCTGGAAAAAGAGCCGAGGGTAGACCATGCCTCTGCCCAAAATGACAGCAGATGTGAAATGATAAGCAGGCACCAGACCCTTGTAGTGCAAATCCGGTTTGTGCAGCAGTCTAAAGCAAAGACCATTCAAGTGTTTGCAGTGTTTTATTCAGTAGTAATCGCCATCGTCTCTTTCATGGTTGTCTTCCGACAGCACCCACCTCAATTGACTTCCACTTCTTCGGCCCAATGCGCGGTGGCCGTCTCCACGCGTGTACTGTAAAGGGATGTCTTAACCGATTTGACGTCATCGTCATCGGCGGGGCAGACCCATGCAGCGCTGGTCGCTGACCAACGACGATGACGAAGGCGGGAGCTCTTCATGTAATGGACGCCCAAGCGGACACCTTAGCGACGCCGGTTGGTCGCTGCGACAAACAAGCTGACGAGCGCTCGGTATTGTCCTTGTTTGCTAGAGCCACTGCACTAACGCCGGGTACGCCGAAGAGACGTCGCGAGGCACGCGGGGACCTGGGCGTGGTGTTTTCTCTCTTCCCCGTAGAAAATGTGTATGCCTTAACCGCTGTGCTGTTAATACGCAGCGCGGGGACTGGTAGAAACTACTAATACGGGGACTGGTAGATACTACTGACACCTTCTTACCACACGAAGGGTTTTTCTTAGCTTAATACACAATTATTCAGTGAGAGAATCCCAGAACATATGTTAATGAAAGATGACGCCTAAAGTTTTGCCACTCTCTGAAAGTTCAATATTAAAATTATTTAGCAACAGTTTTTGTGTGTGCGTACATGCGATTCCTTTCGTACGGAAACGAACGGCCTTGGTTTTAGAGCTGTTGATATGTAAAGAATTATGACAGGACCCTTTCGTATAATTGACCAAGGTTTTATTAGCTGCTTTTATCAAATCGTCTATATTTGTTCCCGTAAAGAATAAGCTTTTATCGTCTGCTTAGATAATGCACGTTATTGATTGATCCACATTTACAATATTGTTGATATAAATGTGAAATAGAACAGATTTAAATTCAACTACCACTATTGAAGTAGTTTATTCTTAGCCAAACGAAGATATTGCTGTTTCCTTAAGTTCTTGTGGAAGGTAGAGAATACGAAGAAACTCGTTGAACTGTATGAATGACTCGTTGAATGAACCGTAAAGTTGCTTAAGATTAGGTCGATGCACGTTCCTGTGATGGTTGTGGGCTGCTTGTAATCACGGCCCGACGAGACTCGTGGACGCGCGCCGCTGCCGACGACGATGAAATGTCGAAGGCGCGTGAAGCGTGCTCGTCTTGTGCCGGTCCAGGAAGACACCGGCAGCACACTGTCGCTACAGGAGCCTTAGAAGAGTAAGACACCACCAGGCGTTCAGCAAGCCGAGCATGCGCAGTGGGGTTGTAGACGGCGCAGCAACAACGACAACGAAAAGGGAGCGACATGGCCGTAACCATGAGATGCTTCGCATCTAGAAACCTCCCACAAAGGTCGATCCTGGTAGAACCCTTAATTAATGTATAGCGTTTAAGTAGGTTCACGTATATTACGTAGCCAAAATGATGCGAATGATATGCCTTGCGATCTTCAGATTCTATTCAACTGGAATAAATAGAACATTCTGTCATTTTGTTGCGAAAACAAAAATTATTTTATATACTTCGACTAATACAAACGATTGACAATAAAATCATCTAGGTTCTCTTAAGGTAAAAGCCATTTCAAGGAATATACGTCTTCAAGTAGCGCGGAATCTGTGTATAGCAATTTTCTTTTTGAGTTGGCAAAATTTTGCATCCTGTTGACTTGTCCGGAGAAAGCAAAGCTCGAACGAGAACTTGAAGCTTTGAGTGGTTCCCATCTGTTCCAGAGTTCACAAAATTACACATTTTGAAGTGACTTTTTGCGATAACTGAGTTGAGACAAGAAAACACACGCAATGAAGTCTCACGCAAAAAGTGTTGCTAAACGTGAGCATTTGTGTACCAAAAGTTCGTTGAGTGAGTTGATACTACCTTTTATAGTCAAAGCGAATCTCCTTCAAAAAGCATGAGTGCGTACATGAACGTTATGTACGACATCGTAATTACTCTAGGCTATTTTGCCTGCAGACATTGCTGGATATTTGGTGAATGACGCTAGGCTTTGGCCACACTGGCCGTATAAAAAACGACTACCCATGCTCGGCCATTTCACTTGTCAAACATGTGCTTGATGGGCCTTTCCTGTTTTTTTGTTTGACTCCACTGTCCCGGCTGGTGCTGCATTTGACCCCAATTTCGCCTCTGCATATGAGTTCGTTCAGCCATCCCTAATTGCATATCGTCCTTTCCTCCACCGGTAGTGCTCATTCCTCGCCCATTCACACTGCAACAGTGCACATCTTTTTTATGGTTAACGGCGTGCTGAAAACAATGCTTCTTAACGAGAAATCTTGAATTGGCTTCGGGGGTGAAGGGAAGCTCCACGTTTGTTTCCGCCGAAAGCTCAATCATTCTGACATTTTCAGAAAAAAACTTAAGGCTGCTGCATTCCTTTTCAAACCATTCTACAGCGTTCTGAGCTTCAATAGTGCGCTTGCATTACAAAAATAAATCGCACAGAAATATTGAGTGGAGTTTCTTGTATTGCATAGACGTAAAATGCTAGCGCCGCTTGCACCAGTGGGGCAAGGCTGGAGAAAGAGCCGAGGGGTGACCCCGCTTTTGTCCAAAATGACTACGGATGTAACATAATAGGCAGCCGTCAGACCCTTGCAGTGCAAGTCCTGTTAGGACAGGAGTGTAAAGCACAGACCATTCAAGTATTTGCAGCGTTTTGTTCAGCAGAAATCGCCGTCCTCACTTTCGTAGTTGTTTGTGGCGGCACTCACCTCGGTTGACGTCCACGCTTCCATCAGAAGGTGCAGTGGCCGTCTCCACGTGTGCACTGTGAAGGAAAGCCTTCACAGATTTGTCATCACCGTCATGTGCGCGCCAGACCCGTGCGGCGCAGTTCGGTGCACAGCGACATCGCGGAAGGCGGGAGCTCCTCATGTAACGTACGCTCACGCTCACGCCTTAGCGACGCCGGTCGGTTGCCGCGACACACAAGCTGACGTGCGCATGTCATTGTAGTTTTTTTTTTGCTAAAGCCACTACGCTAGCGCCAGGAATGCCGGGAGGTTGTCGCGAGGTACGCGGGGACCTGCGCGTGGCGTTTTTCTCTATACGACCGTCGAATATGTGTATGCCATACCATCTATGCTGTTAATAAACACACAAAATCAAACATGTTGTCGTACAATGGTGTTGCTTAGCTGAAAAAGCGTTGCTTTGGTACGAAAGGGACGCAGGTTTTACGCAGAGAATGTTGCTGTACCACTTGCTTTACATACATCTTAGTGTTCTGTGGTAACTTGTACACATGCATAGATATATAGCGTCATGTAAAAAAGTTGTTCGACGTAAACACGAACCACGAATGTGTTAATGAACGAAAGTGGGCGAAAATAAAAAATGCCACTTGAACAGTCAGATATAGTAAACGTCTGCCTAACTCGCTAGCTTGGAGGTTCCAGAGCTAAGAACCGGGCCTGAAATAAACCTTAAATTCTCAGTGGTGTTTGTATCAGAGGTACTATCCTGTAAAACCAGAATTTATTGATACCAACGGTACATTTTATGCCAGCAGTCGCAGGTCGTTCTTTGAGCGAAGCAAATATTGCAAGGCTGAGATAATATTTGGCAGTATATTACAAGAGCCTGCTGTCCCTACAAAGAACATTTTAGGTACGATAGCTCCCATTATCGTGGCTGATAAAGGGAGGTAGCTATCTATAAAGCCTGTCGTATTCACCACCGCAATTTTCGCAAAGTGTGCAAGGAAAAGTTCCGCTTATTAGGAATGTACCCCACAAAAAATTTGCACCCTTCCACTCTGAGAAGAAGAATGACCTGAAAAGCTGAACGCAATCCACAGAGTGGACAAAACAAAACACGCTTATCCTAATTTGCGATGGACCACACTTCATAGCCAAGTAGGTGAATGAACATCTGAAGAATCCAAGCTTTGTTCTTGTAGATGAACGTGAAACTGCCTTTGTCCCTCCCGCGTCGTAAGCATCTTACCGTTTGTGTAATGGCGGGTTCAGACTTTTGGCGCAACTGTCGTAATAGCTTTAAAGAATGACGTCATTTCATGCATCAGCCAAATGAATTACGTGATATGCGATTTTTTGCGTCCATTGATCACGGTATGTCTTTTGCGTCGGTTGTCTAAACATAGCGTAACTCACAAACCCTATCCGCTCTACCACTAAACACTCCGCATAGGTCCCTTGGGACAGTTTAACGTCCGCGTTTAACCTTCGCACCAGCACAGCGGACATGTCATCCATCAGTATGGGCATGAAACCTATTCTGTGGCGTGCATGCCCCCCTCCTCTCTCCCACTATTTTACACTATAAACGAGCGCACGCATAAACCGGCAATCCGTCATGTGCGCGTGCTTGGAAGTGACAGACGCCTTCCAGAACATCTATTGGAAGCCCTCTAAAGAAGTGATATGGGCTTAGTCCGCCATTCCTCGCGGGAAAGTTGCTGTTCATTCGGGAGGGATTCGCCGCTACTCAACCAGCCGTACTTAAGGTGGTAACGGCGGCACCAGCAGCTTTCCATATTATTTGCGACCATTCGCGCTTGCATTCTCTTAAACGCTCCAATTCTTGCTCCTTTTCCTCTACACGAACGGCATGAATCCGTGCGAAAACGATTTAAAACCTGGGGGCCCTTGAGCTCTATTCTCGCGAACAAACATGTGGCTGTCCGTTTTTCTTCTCCTTCGTATGCACCTTACTGCTTGTGTAAGATGACTCTGTAAAACATCAACTCACACACGAACCACAGGATTAAGAAGGACAGCCGACTGACCGCAGTGATCCATGTAATTTTGACATTTAAATCTCCTAACAGCGCAACCAGCATTCCATCGGTAGCGGCATGAAGCGTAGCTGCGCGTGCACACCCCGCTTTTTTTACCCGAAAGCGTGTACGCGTAAACCTTCAACCGGTGATGGCGAATACTTAGGCGTGAAAGACGCCGGGGAAACTGTCGCTCGGAAGGCCTTTAAGTAAAAAAAAAAGTATGGCCTCAAACCGGCGTTTCAACTCGGGAAGTTTCTCTTCTATCAGGAGGGATTTGCAGCTACTTCTCGAAGTGGAATTTGAGAACAAACGGTGACAGCGCGTTCCGGTCATTTCTTGCCAGCCCGCCCTGGGCAGCCGTTACCTGGGCTTCGCGGGGAGCGGCGTTTGTTTATGTCCACGTAGCCGAATGAGCGAACGTCGCAGCGACGAAAGAAAGAAAATAGAGAGGAGCGTTTAGCGAAGGGTGAAGGCGACTACGACATGTGCGGCTGCGGCATCATCTCTCTCACTGCCTTTCCTTACACGACTTATCCGTCGCCACCAAGGAACGCCGTCTCCGTGAGACTTACCCCAGCCGCTGTTCAATTCTCCGCTCTCAAAATCGCATGACGTTTGTGCGGGAGGTTCAAACCCAATAGGGAATAATATTCTCGCTGCTGCCTTGTGCGGGGTGACTGCGAACCACATGACATTGGCGCGGGAGGGTGAAACATGATTGGCAACAATCCTGCAGGTGACGGCGGCTTACTTGGAGGTAGCAGCACAGTCGGCCACGTCGCCGTACTTGCGCTGATCACGTGAACACTTCGTGCGACGAAGCAGAAATGTGCCGCGACCGAAAACACTACACCTCGTGCTGCCCACAGGTTTCTTCTTATGGATTGTAGTAATCATAACGGAATATTTTTTTACGCTTATCGGGTCTTCTGATTATTTTTCGCAAATCATGTGATAACCGCACTAGCGCCGTCAGCTGTCGACTACACAATTTGCCAAAGGGTCATCTTTGGAGGCGAGGGGGAAAACACATGTGGAATAGCTGTCCTTGGGGGTGAAGAAGAGCCTCGGAGTGGCGGAAAGTAAATCGATGACACCTGAACGAAAACTGGGGGGAGGGGGGTTTAGACATATATTGCTTTACAGTAAAATGCAATTACTTTTGCCTCTACTAGATAGCGCGTGTAATAGAAGGTTACCAAAATTTTATAAGAAGCTGTTTCGACTTGAGATTTGCAAGGCAGTAGCTGCAGGATCGGAACCTTCCAATCACGTAGGTTTTAGGGTGACTGAAAAGTACATTGCCGGTGGCCTGCCACACTTACTGTTATAATGTTTTTTAGGGTCATACTGTTCCATTTCTTACGGACTTGACTTGCGAGAATATTAAACTTTTTTAGTAACACTGACTAGGTGCGTGGTAATAATTTGCTGTTGCAACATTCAAATTCGCCAACACGTTACGCTGATCTCTTCTTAAGTCTTTGGAACCACACGTAGACTGTGCTTCTTTTACTAAAATATTTCACACCATGCCATGCAAGTAGAATATGGTTCGGTACAACACATGCTTTAGAAAAGTGCAGACTTGCCTGGCAATTTTATTTCTCAGGCAAAGCGAAAATTGTACTCCTGCCGAGTTCTAATCTGTCAGTCCTCAATGTTTGATAGTTAAGTAAAACGTTTACTGAATTTGGAGTGTTTTCTGCACTAACACATCCGAGTTATTTTATTTTCATATAAACAACAACACAGTGGCTGCCTCAGCTTGTTTTCGATCACTTTACGGCAGCGTTAGTACCATGTGTTACGCTTTTCTGTGTTTTTTAAGTGCCATATAAAATACAAAACGTGTTTCGAATCCCCGCGACCTTATACGAGGTACACACATACAGACTAATAGGTTCGCATGTGAGAACGTTTTTACTGTTGCGAAAAAAAAACAAGAATCTCGTGTTCATGAAGAACACCCGGTGGAATTGTACATTTGCATCTTGTACGAATAGAAATATATTGCAACATTTTGAAAATTGCGATGTTAAACTGCTAGTCTCGTGTGCCGAAGATGATCGTTAAAAGAATAAAAGCTAAACGACAATCTATGACAATATAGCGCGATCGCATACGGCGAAACGAAGGCACCGTATCCGCATATTTAAACGGCCAGTAAAATGGCGCGGGAGCTGACTGGGATTTATGAAAACAGGAATGAAGTCTTTATTACTGAGCTTTTCTTCAATTCTTCTGTACTTTTATTAGGGCCAACACACAATGGTGCCAATTGAGTAATAAAGAAAGAGGTGCTTCAAAAAGGTAGGATTTACCTAGTGCACAGGTTGTTTGGTAACGTCAATAGTACCCCCCAAAACATGGTAACGCGCCGCTCGAGATATTGCCCCTACGGAAACTACTGCTCTATTTTTCCATTTAGGTCGTTATTAAAGCTTTGCAAACCTTGAGAAAGTGAAGTTGTTGCGACTGCAAAACTACCATCGTCGTTTTTAAAGCAAGCTAATGCAATAGTCCTAAGCCTACAGTAGCAAACAATATACGCCAGCACACTGGTGGTCTAGCATACCGGCACCATTGTCCTTCAAAAGCAAAATAACGTGATTCTCACATGTGTCAACCACGAACAAGAATACACAAGTTTCGTAAAAATAAAAATAAAGGCTGGGAAAGCACGCCAATTTTTCTACAGGGTAAGCCTGACAAAGAAAACAACAACATTTTACGAAGACTGATCCCTGGTTCCTCGCTCTCAACGTTTTTCGAATAATAGCTTATTCCAAGCTTCAAGCCCAAAGCGCTTCTGGTCAACTAGCCTTTCAATTTGCTCTTTCTTATGAAAAAAAAACGGTTTGTTTTATATGTACGTCGTTATCGATTGGATTTTTTCTTCAGCCGTATTATTTATTTTTGTTTCGCACCTTTTTGGTCATCCTGCCGGTGTCGGATTTAAAGCGTGGTTTCGTCTATAAATAGTGATCCTTCTCTTGTGGAATAAAGAAAAAAAATGTCTATGGCGTTCTATATTAGTTTTTGTATCACTTTATCTGCATAGAAAAATGCGGCAAAAAAAGAAATCACCGAATACATTGTAAGCAAAAACAATGCTTAGGAAATAAAATTCGTTTACTACACTTGTACTTCTCAGATTGAATGCAGGCATCTTGAACACTACACTGACGGCTCGTTTTCAGGAGCGGCACAAACTAGATCTGTATTTCATACATGATGATCATCATCATCATCAGCCTATCTACGCCCAGTGCAGAGCAAAAGCCTCTCCAATTATTCTCCATTTACCTCGGTCCTGTGCCAACTGTGACCAATTTATTCCCGCAAACTTCTTAAATCTCATCAGCCCATCTAACTTTCTGCCGCCCCCTGCAACACTTGCCTTTTCTAGGGATCCACTCTGTTGCCCTTAATGACCAGCGGTTATCTTGCCTTCGCATTGCATGCCCTGCCCACGTCCATTTCTTCTTAATCTCTACTAATATTACCTTAACACGAGTTAGTTCCCTGACCCACTCCGCTCTCTTTTTGTCCCTTAATGTTACACCTATCATTTTACGCTCCATTGCCCGCTGAGTCGTTCTCAATTTAGTTGAACCCTCTTGGTGAGCCTCCAAGTTTCTGCCCTGTAGGTGAGTACCCGGTAAGATGCAGCTGTCATACACTTTCTTCTTCAGCGACAATGGTAGGCTGCTAATTATTATCTGAGAATGCCTGCCATATGCACCCCACCCCATTCTTATCCTTCTAATTATCTCTGCCTCATGGTTGGGATCTGGGGTCACAACTTGGCCTAAGTAAATATATTCGCTTACCACTTCCACTGCCTCGCCACCTATCTCAAACCGCTGTGCTGTCCCGGGGTTATTGATCATTACTTTAGTTTTCTGTATATTAATTTCTTGCCCACGGTTCTACTCTGTTCGTCCAATGCGGAAAGCATACTTTGCAATTCGTCCCCCGAGTTACTTAGCAAGGCGATATCTTCAGCAAATGTGAAGTTACTCATGTATTCTCCATTAACCCTTACTCCCACCTGTTCCCAATCCAACGTTCTCCTTATTTCTTGTAAACATGCTGTGAATAACATTGGAGAGATTGTGTCTCCTTGTCTGACACCCTTCCTTATAGGTATTTTACTGCTCTCCTTATGGAGGATGATGGTAGCTGTGGACCCATTGTAGATATCCTCTACTATTCTTACATAATGCATATCTACCTCCTGGTTCCATAATGCCTGAATGACTGCTAGAATTTCGACCGAGTCAAATGCTTTCTCATAGTCTTTGAAGGCTTTATATAGGGGTTCAGTATACTCGGCGCACTTCTCTATCACCTGATTGATCGTGTGAATATTGTCCATTGTTGAATAAACTTTACGGAGCACTTCTTGTTCTTTAGGTTGACTGAAATCTAAGGTTGCAGAAATTCTGTTAGAGATTACGTAAGTACGTTGTAGAGGACTGACAGTAAGCTGATCGGCCTGTAATTTTTCAATCGCTTCATTTCGCCATTCTTATGAATTAGGATGATGTTCGCGTTCTTCCAAGATTCCGGTACCATTGCGGTCATTAGGGATTACGTATACAGGTTTGCTAGTTTTTCAAGTACAATTTCTCCGCCATCCTTCAAGAGGTCTGCTGTTATCTGATCCTCACCAGGTGCTTTGCTCCCTTTCATTTCTTTCAAAGCCTTCCTTACTTCTTCGGTCGTTACTGGTGGGATGTCTATCTCCTCTGAGCTATTGTCTCTTTCGGCATTATCCTGGATGTCCCGGCTACTGTACAGATCCCTGTAGAGCTCCTCGGCCACTGTGACTATTTTATCCCTATTTGTGATGACATTGCCTTGCTTATCTTTAAGTGCGTACATATGATTTTTCCCCACGTCAAAGACGCCTCTTCACAGCTTTCAGGCTACCTCCGTTCTTTACAGCGTAGTCGATCCTCTCCATGTTATACTTCTGTTTGTCAGCTGTCTTACGCTTACTGATTAACTTCGAAAGCTCCGCAAGTTCTATTCTCTCACCTGCGGTAGAGATTGTCATGGTTTGCCGTTTCCTAATTATATCCTTCGTCTCCTGTGAAAGTGCCCGTATCTTGTCTAGCCATAGTGCCCCAGAGTTCTACTACACACTCCGTGATAATAAGTGTAAGGTTGTCGCTGGCTTCCTGTGTCGTAAGCTCGGCTTCCTCTTTTTTAGAGCTGAATATCGGTTCTGCAGCGCTATCCTGAATTCTTCTACTTTACGTCTTACTGTTAGCTCATTTATTGGCTTCTTTCGTACTTCTTCTGTATTTATTACACCGCCAAGCAAAAGTTGTGACAGGTTCAGCGCCACCATTCGCGACCCCTAGGAACGACACCGCTGCAGCGGTAATCATAGGTGACAAACTCCCAGTCTCATCTCACGTTTTGGCCTCCGGGCACTGCCTCAGCCTCTCTTCATAAATATAGGCTAGGTATGCGCGGCTAGAAATGATCTGGAACGTTTTGTCTTTCCATCTTGACAGGAGGCAGTGGTGTTACTGACTCCCCTGGTACGCGGTGCGTGCCATGACGTCCCATTGAGCGCACTTACCTTTTGCCGGCAAAATAAAGCATTTACCGGCAAAATAAAGCCTTGAAGGGGACCAATCGTTCTGTTGGGTGGTATATAGAAGGAGTGGAAATAAGGAAAACAGGATTTCAATGCATTGTAATAGGGAAGCTAGCGCGAAAGGCGTATGAGGTATTTATGAGCGTGATACCTACTCATTGGGTGAAAAGGAGCACATTCGCACAAATACTAATACAAATGCTACAATATCACGATAACCAAAGTCGCACGGAAAAAGAGCTTTGTTGTATGATGTCTATGTTCAGGAAAACGTGACGACAGATGCGTGGAATAGCACCGTCCCCAATATGCCGACGTGTGTAATCAAAATTACAATTCGAGAACACTTGACAGCTACTCGGAAAACGTTCTTTGGATACTGATTCCGAAATTCTTTAACGTCTGAGTTAATGTTTGGTTCTTTAGGTATACCACAAAAAAGAATACCCGAAAGTTAGGCTGTTCACTTCGGAAATATGTTGGATACCGTACGTGATGGCAGACTTTTATTTCCTTCCTGTCATGAAGAATTCGTCCTCAGGCCACAACCACCATATATTCCCGCAATGAAAAACAAAATCTATGAGCGCCCACATTATTTCCCGTACTTCAACTGTCAAGTTAGTTACGAATGCGCGATCAATTGCCGCTGAGCACGAATATTTTTTGTCTAAGAAAGTAGCCTACAATGACTGTACAAAGTTCGGAACAGTTATTATCTACCTGCAAGACACTTAGACTCAAAAACCAAGAAAACACGAATGCCGGGCTCACTACTGCACGCGTTAGAATATGATTGTTTCTCATGGAAAATAAAATTAGTTCATGTCGTGGTGTGCCACGTTCTTCAGCAAAAAACTGTCCTTAAAGAATGAGGTCCGCAGAGGCTAAACGAATACGTTATTATATAAAGTCGCAGAAAACAGTTCAGGATCGTGGGCAAATTCTCAACTTTTAAGTGAAGGTAAACGAGTCGTTAGCTCTACAAACTCGATCTCTATTTAGCAACACAAGAAAATGCTCAGATGCAAGATATATAACGGCGAAAGAATATCTGAAGTATTTTGAAGTGAAGCTTTCAATGTGTCTCCTCAGGTCGTCCAGAGATCTGCTGCTACTGCTGCTGCTGCTGCGGCGGCGGCGGACAATGTCACCGTGTGCGCCGTCGGTTTATCTTTGACAACAAAACGCCACTGGCCTCCGTATATCGCACACGTGGCCCAAGAGAACACACTTGAATGGGATGAGTTAGAGTTTAGGAAGGGTATGGCAAACGAAATACCGCATGCCTGCCTGCACCACGGTAGAGTTTCCCGGTTGGCAAGCGACTGAGACTAGACGGCTTCGGATGGAACGAGAGAGAGAGGGAGAGAGACGAAGAGACATGTTTTTCCGACAAGGCCAAGGCAAGGCTGAACCGCCTAAAGGCTGCTCTCTGGGCCCAAGCCCTGTATGCCACAAAAGAACACTGGCCCTCGGCGTGCGAGCGCGGTAGGGCAGAAAGCCAAGTATCGGAGGCTGGGGGTGGGGGGGAGAATAAGCAGGGCGTTGCACAACAATATGGCGGCGAGGAGCGGGGTAGAACACCAGGCCCAGTGTGTACCACGTGCTCTGTGATTGGTCATGGTGGCGTCCACCAAACAGAACTTGAGACGTTCAGTTTGTCAAGGCACCTTTTTCATTTCTCGACGCACTCGCTACTGTTCCGAAATCTACAAATTCAGCACCTACTCAGCCAGGCAAATTCACAAACTAAAAATGTCACATGCATGATCATTCAACCTAGGTATGACACTATTAAATGTACAGATGTATTTCTTATTTTTTGCTGCTCCCAGGAACAATAGTAAAGTCAAACGTGTGAAGTAAGGCGGATCAAATGAATTAGGCAAAAAGTCAATTGGGATAAACAGACGAAATACAAACGCCGATGGGGTATATAACACAGCAGTGTCTGAAAAAACCGCTGCAAATGGAGGGAAGTGTGCAAGCCACAAAGAGGAAGCAAGCCATCGGCAAAAACGGCATGTACCCACTCAGACACAAGCAGGGTAAGGTCACACCAATGCCGCTTTTCTTAATTTTGGTTCCACTATTGCACTCATAAACGTAGCCGCCCCGAAAAAACACTCTTACTCTCATGCATGCACGTTAACCATTCTCCATTGCGGTAACGGTCACCGCTGCCTCTGCCGCAGTAAGTCATGCCGGACGCGCGCGTTTCCCGTTGTGGGAGATTTCGTTTTGTGCTTTATCGAACATTGCGGTTAAAAAACATGGCTGTAACAACACTTGTACGAACTACCAGAGGAGCATTTTTTTTGCATCGCGCTAAAGAACAGTGAGAAATTTCTTTGTATGCCATTAAGAAGAGCTGCAGAATAGGATATGTGCAGTGCGTGTGCTGCGCTGTGGGAGCTTCTATGTATACTCTCTTGTGCATCAATGTTTCTTTCCACACGTCGCGGTGCCGTAATTAGCGTAAATAAAATGTTCAATTGCGATTGGAGCTGGCGTCTTTACTGCTTTTGGTGGCGTACACTGGAATAAACCGGCTGAGTTAGCTCAGCATCGGTCGGGCACAACGGAGGGGGCAGTGGTCAGACGGGAAGGGGAAAGGTAGAATGAAAGAACCCAGGAGGGCAAGAATATCACGCCTTCCCCTTCAATGGGTTCGGCCTTCTCGCGTGGTTGTCATGAAAATTATGACGCTTCCAAGGACAACATGGCTCCGTCACTGGTCTTGCAATTACATACGCATAGTGTTTCCCCATGCTCACCGGGGAGGGAGGTGGCGCTAGCACCAAAATAAGCCTACCCGCTGTGTTGAAGGCTTTGAGGCTGCATCCTGGTAACATTGCGCACACCTTGCAAGACATAATAAAGGTAGCAGAACGATTCTACACCAGGCTGTATGCACGCTACTTTAGTCCATTGAAACTACTTACCATACAAGCCCAACTTTAGATTTTCCACAAGTAAATAAAGCGGAAGTATGAAAGGCTCTAAAAGTCATTAGTATTGGAAAGCACTCAGGTTACGACAGAATAACCCCAGATCATTTGAAGGAGGAAGGAGATAATGTACTGAAAAAGATTGCTTTTCTATTTTCAGAAAGCTTAAGGACTCAAAAGGTGCCATTGTTTAAAAAAGGGCTACATTTTCCTGATTCATAACAAGGGCGATACCATGGGCCTAAAGAATTACAGACCCATCAACATACCCTCAGTCCTTTACAAGCAGTGTACGAAATTTATACTTAGTCGGGTAGGGAAGAGCTTTGATTCCAAATAATCCAAAGAGCAGGCTGGGATACAAAAAGGCTACTCAAGCATGGATTACATTTATGTGCTCAATCAAGTGGTAGAAAAATCCGCTGAGTGCACTAAACCACCTGACCTGGCATTCATGGACTATAAGAAGTTGTATGGTTCCGTTGTCCCTATGGCCGTGCTAGACGCGTTAAAACCAGGGAAGTGGAGACGTACTCAAGCATTCCAGAAGAAATATATAGACAATTTACGCGAAGGAAGATAGCCCCCACAAGCACACTGGTTAGTAACTGATGTCTATTGGAAGAAGACAGCGTGGTACGTTTTGGCCAAAACTCTTCACTGCATGCCTGATGAACATATTTCGGAAGATTTTCTCGGAAACGAAGATTACGGATACACAAGAAATACTTCTGTCATTTCAGGTTTGCCTTTTACATGGTGTTGTTTAGGGAGGTGGTGTAACACCTCCAGGCAATGACTGAGGTTCTACAATCGAAAATCACAGCCGTGCGGGTAAAACATATATGAATAAATCTAAAATAATAAGAAAAGAGCATTCCAAAAACTTCCTGTTCTGCTTATATTACGAAAATTTCGAAGAAGTAAAAGAATTTAATTCGCTTGGAGGGATGGTTAGTGCTCGTCTTATTTGACATCAGGAAATTTCGACAGGCTCAAAAAAAAATTGACAACATTCAAGCCCTTTATGTACACGCCTGAAGAATAAAAAAAGGCTCATTTAAGAAGGAAAAGCACTCGTCAGCGTACGGACAACTTCGACACGGTTTCGCTTTGAAGAGTCACAGAAGCAGTAAAGAAATCCGGTTTTGGTGTGTTTTATGTGTACGGCAAGTATGCTACCACAGTTTACATGGAAAAAATGTACATCCCAGAAATAAATATCCCAGATAACATTAAAGGCAATTGAAAAAGTGGCGCATTGAAATACGTGAAGAAATGGAATATGGTGGAGAGGGTCGGGTTTGTCACTGTCCAGCCGTTTCATTTAACTTTCTTACTCGATAGTCTAGACTGGGCCACACTTCATTTTTAAAGTGCCATTTCATGGTGAAAAAACCACGTGAAGTGGCTAATAAAAATATTTACTTATATAAATGACGTTATACCGGAGCTTCCGCCGAGGTAAAAATTTACTGGGAACAATCTTGATGCAATGAGGACTACAGCATGTACATGATGGATTCTTTCGCGTAGAAAACGTCCCGATATTCTCTCTTTTGCGATCAGTTACTTCCCACGAATAACTACCTTGTGATGCTTGATCCTAACGTCTGTGCGCGCAAAAGGATAAAGTAAATTGACATTTCGGGGAACGTTTACGATCCCCTCGTTGGCAAAACGTTTCCGGAGCCGTCCACTACTGCGCGCCTAAGAGATCAGGTGTAGAGTCTGCGCATGCAGCACTGGGTTTTAACAAGAACCTGGAAGCTGTTTTACACAGTGACATTCTCGGACGTCACCTCTATCCAGCGATTCTCTACCCCTTTGGAGCGCTCATATTAAATCTTGGCTACCGAACAAAAAGTGCGCGTATTCAGGTTACGTTGACGGGTGATGAGAACGTTATGTGGTAACTGTACTTGTTCAGGTCATAAATTGCGACTGATGTACAACCGGGGATGCGGGCGTTTTTTATCGCAATACAGAGTGGCGCAAACTATAAGGAGGAGACCAAGCTCTGTTGGTATAATAGATGCGACTGCATCTCACTCACTTGCCTTGTCCATGCAGCGTCGTCGGCGTTGTTGTCGTCCGCCGTTCCCCCTACACTATATAAAAAAATAATATTTACCGGCGCCCGGTTTCGATCCCACGACCATGTGGGCGGAGCGCGAGGTACATAGTGCACTTCTCACTGCGCCACAAAACCGAGACAGAATCAAACGCTACGAACACGCCTTATATCCTTGACTCATTCAAACTATGTCAAGATGCTACTGATACAACGCACGATGGGGCAATGATTAACACTTGCAATAAAAGAAAAGAGGCTCCCACTTACAGCACAAATGATGGAGTAAACGTCGTTGCGACAGCGAAGCCCCAAGCATACCACTTAGAGAGATTGACCAAGATTGGCCAATAAAACATAATAAAAATCAGAAAACATATTAATCATACGCGTTCCCGACACGTTTCACGTGATTTCAGAATCAATCCAACGGAAACACCAAGTGAACCCCACGATGCGTCGCTTATAGGCAGGGTTGCCCTCGCGGGGTGCTGGGCGCAATTAATTTTCGATACCAAAATCTGCCAAGTACAGAGAAATAGGAGCTGCCTGTGTGCGCTGAAAAAAAAAACACATTGCACTTGGCCCATGTCTTTGGTAACTGCTACATGCAAAACCATGCCCTTACAAAAACCATAAAAATAAGCGCAAGCCAGCCGCTTTTACGTTAATTCAACTTATCTTTGCGAAACGATATTATTTTTTTAACGCAGCAAATACGCCGGACGGAAATATTCCGCTAATAAAGAATATTACAAAAACATTTACCACCGTAATTTTACGTTTATATCTTTTGAACTATTTTGAACAGTTATATTCTTTTGTGCGGTATTTTGGAAATTGTATTTACGTCTGGTTGCACTTTGGAGTTTTTAAGCAGCATACGGGCGTCTTAGGTGAAAACCCCGAAATCCTTTCTATTGTCGTCAGGAACATGGTACGCTGTCTGTTATTTTCGACATGCCCTGATTCTTCCACCAATGAAGACACAAGGTAAATCATTTTATTGCCATTAGAAGTTCAAATCCGAATGTGTCCGTATAGGATGCAGGCCTTTGACACCCGACTCTGGGCTGTGCTGCCTCAGCTTTGCAAGCGCTGAACGATGGCAAGACCAAGTAGTGAAAGACACCAAAGGAGCCGTGTGCAGCGAAAGTCAGAGGTGAGGGGGGTTCTCCGTTGCGGCGCGAAAGCTCTCCGAAAGTGTGCTGTAAGGGAGAGGGGTAGTATACTGTACACGCACGAGACGCTCGGCTGCGCCACGCTGGTGAAAACGCAACGGGGACGTGCGGGTGACGGTGTTCATTCCCTGGCTAAGGCGCTGGTCACGGTCCTTTCCGGAGACTCACTTCGCGCCGCCGACGCTGAAGCTCATCATTGCTGCCGTCGAGAGAACCCACTAGTGACTGTTGCCTCAGCGCACTGCCGCGGCGCCGAAAAATTTCATTAGAGAGTATTCTGATAACTAGACATTTTTAACGCGATAGCGTTATTTGCCTATTTTTCGATTCCCCTGTGGCCCTTAGCTGTCCGCTATAAACCGTGCTCATCCGGCGTTCACGAAAAAACGTCACAGCTGCAACCAGGTAGACATTACTGAGGCAGCAAGATTTTCGTTAGAGGCGCATTTTTTGATGAGGAATTTTTCTTCCGTGACTGAATATTTTCCCTAACACCCGTAAAACGCAAGCATTATATATATTTCGGATGTCTCAAAACCTTGTTTTGTTACAGGCCAGTGTTTTTGTAAGGCACTATTGTACTTTTTTGGACACACAACACCCTGCCTGCTTCAGGAAGGGTCGCCCAAGTACTATTGTAGTGTCTATCTATGATAGAGTTTTCGTCGATCTCAACACTATCGAATCTATTGACATTTTTGCCTAAAGTTGAAGTTAATATCTATATAACTTACTTGAGTAAGACGCATGCGTAAAGGTTGTAGAGGATGCTACTAGGACTAAGTGCGACGTCCTGCCACGGCAGCAGTTTTCAGCCCGTTATTAGAAGGTTGAAGTTGGAGTTATAGAGGCTACCTGCGTTCAATACACAATCCAGAGAATCGCGGAGAACTTAAAACGTTTTTTAGATGAATCAACAGCATTGGTTCTTTTAACGTCATGCCACGCACAGTAATAATAATTTATTCAGCCCCAAATCGAAGGGTGTATATATTAAAACGGTTGCACAATGCATTTTCGCACGATCTCTTTTAATTTTATGCAGATAATATTCTTCAGTGCTATAAGCCTAGCATTGTTACAGGCTTCAAAGTAATTCTGAAAACATGAGGTTTGCTGTTTTTATTCGGTACTTCTCATTGGATTACTAGTATTGAACGCGTTACCTGTATCTACGATTTCAGTGTTTGAATGTTATTTTTGAATAGCGACTCTAGCCTAAAGTAACCAGAACCGAAAAAAATCGCTAGGACCATGCTGCTGTTTTTCGTTAAGGACACAAAACACTGATATGTATTTTTTTTTAACAGCCTAACAGTCTCGGATAAAACAAACCAGGAATCGACAGCCCCCAATTTTTCACCCTAAAGCCTTTAGCATCAGGCCCAAAGTAAGCAACAAGGAACGCTCGCTTTTCTACCAAGGCAAGAGTGTACAGAGAAATTGTTAGCCCAAAAAATGCGTAGAAACGCAGAATTAAGAGCAACACCTTGATGTAATTATGGTCCAAGACGATTTTGTTCTGTTTTCAAAAGTACATGCAGGCTTGCACAGATGAATCCAGAGAGAAAAACGAAAACAGCACTTGATATCGAATGAGGTGTATTTGAGACAGTGGCCCAAGCCTCAGGTGCGGGCGTCGTTTATTCGAATTCACTATACCAACAACAATTGAAGTCACGCTGCGTATGCGTATAACCATCTTCCCCAGCAAAGTTAATAAAGGAATATTTACAATTGAAAATATTTTGTTCTATTATATATACTGCAAGGTTAATCCATTACCTGCAATACAACAAACGTTCAACTAAGGCGTCATGCTAATAACCTATAAAAATGTAATTTTTTACTGGAAGACAGCATGATATGGAGTGAACACACGTGTAACAGTAACGGTGCATCAGAAAACGGCTATGGGTGTATTTATAAATAGACTACCTGCACCCCAGCGTACTTTGTTAGAAATGTTGATTAGGTTTCTTAAAATAAAAAGAAAACTTGCGTTATTTCAGTTAAAACCTAACGCCAAGCCGCATAAAAAGTGTTATGGTGGGATTCCAACGAGAAAGAAGGATGTTTAGGCATCGGCTCTAGTACCCAGTGGATATGCAGTTAAACAGCAATCTTTTCAGCTCCATAGTTTTTGGGGTACATAAAATCCAGAACCCCTCGCAAGATAATGAGCGATATATTCCAGACGGCACCCATCCAGCACCGGGACATAACTTATTGCAGTTTATTTTTTACTTGGTAGAATGTTTTCAAACCTGCCGACCGTGTAAAAGTTTCCCGCGCTTTTACGCGATCGTTGTGCTTTCCAAAAGGCTGAGGCTGTGATGCTCACTCACTTATCAATGCGGTAGCAATTTCACGGTGGCGACACCAGCCGCCAAACAACGTAATTCCCGTTGTCATTCTTGGCGAATCCGCCAATATTTTAAATATACGTTTCCTTCAAGAGCAAAAAAAAATTATAAAACACTCTTTGCAAACAGCATTATGCTCATCAAACCAGTTCTTGAATGTTACCCTTCAAAGAGGATTCAGAGCTCTCTTCGAAACTAGCAATAATATAGAAGTGGCAAGGTTATAGGGTTAGGTTTTCCACGGTTCCCCAAACAACACAGTTGTTTACTCTACTATCAGGGAAACGCAATTTTGTGGTTAAATAAGGTCATTTTGCTTTATATTCCAATCCCATCTGGCAGGAAGTGCCTTTACTTAAATTTTTACCTATATGCATTAGATTACCTAAATATCTATACTTACTTCAGTTACTTACATACCTTTACAAAAAGTTTTACATATATTGTTGCATGTGTCCTTTCTCATTTTTTGTTGGAGTTACGCAAAAGCAACGAAATCATATTTTGTAAATTGTGCTCCTTCACTGCTGTTTCCTATAGTTTCCTTTGTCAATCACCAATTTCCAGAGTTTCTGAAACGCGCCTTTTGCATACACTATTTGCAGCGGAGTTTTCAATGGCGTTTTATACAACGTTTTTTGCAGTGACTGTGCGTTGTATATTTAATAAGACCAGTGGGGTACAAACTATTATCGCCAAATGCACAGAATCGCCCAGTAGACAGGAGCGAGCACAAGAAAGTCAAGCATCAGCGGTGCAACTGTGTTCTCCGAAATGAGGAACGACCGCCCACCGACCCAGAGAAACGCCACTCTGCTGCGGATAAAAGTAGGGTAGGGGCCTAACCGGCGACTGCTTGCTCTGGGGAGCGAGAGACACTAAGTTCGCGGGGTCAAGTTCACGGGGCAGCACTCGTAGTGGAGGGCGTGACCTATAGATCCCAAGCAGGTTCAGAAGCACGTGAGTTTAAGGTATAGCCTATATTTCGTGTTCACGTAATAGAAGTGGTAGCGAACTCCTGGAATTCGCTTGTATAATTCGAAACGAAGGATCATCACTGCACAAAATATGGAATAATAATAATAAAAGGATATGGTGGTGCAGTAAAAACCGCAAAATGGCTATGTTTTGACTATCGGGAAAAATAAAAAAATAAATAAATATGCAAAGATTTGTATCTTGTTCGTAAACATGCGCACCAATGTGCTTCATATTGACCTGAAGCGTTTCCAGGAATTTTGCAATGCAAGAAAGTCCGATCTGTACACAAATGTGTTTGGCGTTACAAAATTACGTCGACGTCTGTAGTGCAGTAAAGCGCGGCGAAATTCGGGGAAGGCCGTGAGGTAAATAGCACAGCACCATACGCAGATCCTTCTTTCGTAATGTCATTAAGATGGACTCGAAAGTCGAATATTTATTAATACGGAGCACTCCAGAACAGTGCGCCCCTTGCACAACTAGCCTCCGCGTTTTAAACCCCAGAATTTTATTTTTTTTTCACAAGCGCTCTAGCCCGCCATTCAAAAATAACCCCGTGGGGTGAGAATCTTCCCCCAAACAGAACCTGTTGGTTCAATTTGCAACCGCCTACCTCTGGAAAGCTCCTTCTGTGGACCTCCCCATGCATCCCGATCATCATGGTGTCCTGATCCTCTTCCTCCCATTTGAAACCAATGCGGGCGGCGGGTTCACGCGGCCGTCATCCACTTTGTACGTGCGAGTCGCGGCGGGCACATCTCAAACTGTCCAGAAAATAGGCTCTCGAGCACTTGCTCTGGCATCTTCACCTTCTCCTGCAAATGATGAGTCACCGATACAGCATAAAAATAGTACTTAGCATTCATCCTTTTTATTCTGCTCCCGAGCCAAGCACACAAAGCTGGTGTCATCTGCACTTCTTTCACACCGTTCAGCCTACCTAATTACGTTACGCGTAAAACGCCCTCCCTTGCCTCGACAGGCGGCAGTTGTCGCTACAGTGACGAGCTGGTGTCATCTGCACTTCTTTCACACCGTTCAGCCTACCTAATTACGTTCCGCGTAAAACGCCCTCCCTTGCCTCGACAGGTGGGAATTGTCGCTACAGTGACGTGGGAAACAGGGAGGTAATTTTACACTACAGGGGCCAAAGTTCACCCAAATATTGGTTACAATAAAAAACATCCAATGCTTCCCTTGAACCGTCTTAGAGAGGCGGAATCACATTGTTTTCTACGACGAGCCCCTTTCTCTTTGTGGTCACTGCGTTTAGGCATTGTGTTAATTCGGTGGCGAACTCTATTGAGTCGAAGGTCATTCACTTGGTGGAGACGTTGCAGTGCGTCACACGTTAATCCAGGTACGTTCCCTAATGTTCACGATGAGCGTCAGTTGGTTGGAAGAACTTCGCATGCATTCGAGCAGCCGCAAGTTCCAACGAACAAAAAATTTTGACCAAGCTAGAGCTCACATGACACACAACACCTATAGGCAGCCATTTCGTATGGAGGCGTACACGTAGAGTGGGTGAAGGACGAGAAGGAGAATACACGGAAGTTTTTCATACTACTATTAGCACAAACGTAGTATTCACCGGCATATACTCCGTTTTATTGGCATGTACATTCGTGGTAAATGTGCCTACTTACGACGCATCTTCGCCACCGGAATAAACTGGTAGTTTCTTGCCCTCACTGTGCCGAACATGGGTGTAAGCCTCCTCCAGTGAGGAGTTTGAAAGACGTATTTCCGCCTAGAAACTTCCAATCAAGTTAATTTGTTATGTCGGAGTGCGGCACCGCAAACGGTTTGCCCCCTGAAAACAGGTTGTCTAATTTATTTCTCTTTGACGAGTGCACTCTTCATTCCTCTAGCTGAATGGGGGACAAGCGCCAGTAGATCCGGTGAATACCTAGGGTGGGTATGTGGCTGCAACGATAAAATTTTCATTGGTTGAGTGTTCATAATCGTTGACACTCAGCGAAAGGTCTACACGCTTTGGATAATATCGCTTCTGGTAAATCCAATCCCTTACCTATTTTTGGGCAACCGTAGGAGCCAATTAATAAACTCTACCTCCAATATCACGGCTGAACTCCGAATAGACACTATATCGCAGCGGGAAACATTGTCACAACAGTTGTCGGTAACTGATATGAGCTACTGTTTTTTCCGATGAGGGACAAACTGGTTGGCGGTACACCGGGTGCCGCATGACCCATTGAACGTTATCGCATGTCTCCTGTGTTCCTTTTTTTATTAAGCGTCGAGCGAAAAAGCCAGTGCTGGACTCCAAAAAGGTAACCCTAGAAAAAAAACATGAATGAAACCAGTGCATTAATTGGAATTGCGGTACTTCACCATGGATCTTTGAATAGCTGGAAATCCAAGATTTTCGTAAGCGGCGCAATATTTGATAAGGAATTTTCTCTACCATGATTGAGTATTTCACCTAGCACCCGTGACTGAATCTTTTCCCCAGAACCCGTAAAACGTACGCATTAAAAAAAATTCGGATGTCTCTAAACTTCGTTTTAGCACAGACCGTGTTTTCCTAAAGAGCTATTCCACTTTATTTGACACACAGTACCCTAGCTGCTTCGGGCATTGTCACCCAAATGTCACCCAAGCAAGTATCCATGATATCGTTTTCGCCGATCTCAACATTGTCGAACCTTCGAACTTTTTTGCATGTAGTTGAAGTTGATATCTATATAATTCAATTGGGTAAGACGCATGTATGAAGGTTGTAGAGGATGCTCCTCGGACAAAGTGTGACGTCCTGCCATGCCTGCAGGTTTGCGCTCGTTATTGCAAGGTTGAACAAACAGTTATACTGGGTACCTGCCTTCAATTCACGATCCAGAGAATCATAGAGAATTTGAAACGTTTTTTATATAAATCTACAGCCTTGGTTCTTTTGCGCGTCATGTCACGGAAAGTGATAATTTATTCAGCCTCAAATAAAACAGGTTTTATTATAAAATGCTGGCACAATGCAATTTTGGCACGATCTCTTTTAATTCTATCCCGATAATATTATTCAGTGCTATAAGCCTAGCAATATTGGAGGCTTTAAATAAATACGGAAAATATGATGTGTGCTGTTTTTATTAGGTATTTCTCATTAGGATTACTAGTACTGAACTCGTCATCTGTAACTCCTTTTTCGCTTTTGGAATGCTGTTTTACAAGAGCGAGTCTGGCGTAAAGTTCTCCGAACAGAAAACAACCGCAAGGAGCATCGTGCTCTTTTTGTTTAAGGACAGAAAGCAATGATATGCATTCTTTAAATAGTGTATCAGGATCGGGCAAGAATAAAACAGGAAAACAGAAGCCCAAAAAACTCCCCCCCCCCCAAAAGCAAGTAATTTCAGTCCAAAAGTGCGCCACAGGGAGATCTGGCGATTACACCAAGTGAAGGTTCTCTAGAAAATCGCTAGCGAAAAAATACGTACGACCGGGAACATCGGGAGCGACAACCTTATGTAATTTTAGTCCAAGGAGATTTTCTTCCGTTTTCTTAAGCACATGCCTTCTTGAGAAGATGAGTCCAGGGAGAGAAATTAAACACCACTTGATATAGAACCAGGTGCCCAGGCGGCACAGAACGTGTGCCCCAAGACCGGCCCGTCTATGGCCGCTTTCTGACATGTCCGGCCAGCATCCAGGTTCTGGCAGCCACTGATCATGCGTTGAACGGCCAACATTCGGCAACCAACGCTTTGGCATTTTTCCGTCCGCCGGTGTCCGGACGCACAACGGCAGCTAAATGGCTGCCAGATATTCAGTTCTCTTACGGCTGCCGATGTTGAGAAAGAGAACTGCCGAAGTAAGGCCTTAAGGCGTCCGTTTTTTCTTCGGGAAGCGGTAATCGGCCGAAGCACGGCAAGCGACCGGGCACGGAATATGCGTATTCTTGCGGCAGTTTCTGTTCGAAAGGAGACCGGCCGGAGCACGGCTGCCGTGCATTCGTTGTTTCAACGGTGAATGGCGCGTCCGGTGGTAGAACATTCGTTTTCTTCGGGCAACCAGTGTTCTGAAGGAAACCGGCCGACGTACGGCCCCAGAATATACGTTTTTCATTCGGTTAGCTGTCCTCCGCCGAATTACGGCAAGCGAATGGCCACAGAATATTTGGCAACCGGTGTTCAAGAGGAAACCAGCCTACGTAAGATATCTGGTTAAACGTCATTTTTTCGGCAAACGGCATACAGCCGAACAACGGCTCGCGCCTGGGCGCCGAGAATTCATGCACAGGCGTGTTTGGAAGGAGACCGACCGGTTTTTCCTGGGGGGGGAGAAAAAGCCGTTAGGGAGCCGAACGACGGGGACGCGTTTTTCATCCGCTCCGTGTTTCTACGTTTTAACTGAACGAACATCGTTTGTCAAACAGTAATGAGTGTTCTCGGTGAACGGGCAAGGTGCAAGGACTCACTGGACATTAGCAGAGAACCTTTTAGGCCATCGAAATGTCATTTATTGCCACAAGAAGAGTGTGCCACACCGACGGGTGAGCTAAGCCTCGCCAGTCATCGCCGCTACCACGCCTCTGCCGCCGGCTTCGTCGACGCATCAGCTCGAGGCTATTCGCCCCTCCAAGAAATGGAGAGCATTGGAGACATCGACCCGGCAGAGATGTCCGATCTGAGATGGAGATGGTTCACCAAAATAACTGGCCTTCAAGGGCGTCGAGCAAGCGGCCACCACGCAGGAGCTAAACCGCCACCATGTCAAGGACTACCCACAAAGAAAGGCAACTGCGAGCAAAAGCGCAAGTTATTCTGCTTACAATTTAACTGCGACAAACAATGTTGCCCTATGTTGTTGGTGATAAACGTAGAAGAGACTCGCTCATGCATTAATAGGATCAACTACATGCCCTGCACTATGTTACTTCATGGGATTTTACGACTGCCTATTTAGAAGAAAAAAAAATTTTTTAATTTGCGATAACAACAGATCCTTGTCACTGACGAAGCCTAGCTGTCAATTTAGTTCCGATGTTTGAAGGTGAGCTTAGCTACTATTGGGATATGACTCATTTGGTTAAACATAATCGCCAGCGTCCTAGCAAACACGAATTTTGTCAGGATTTTTTGCTCAATGCAGATTGTCGAGTTCACGCACGATTTGGCTCTTGCAATAAATAAGCTTAAAGTGGTTGACTGTGTATTCTTGTACTGCAAAAAAGCAAATGATGGTGTTCCATATCACCTTCTGCGTAGTACCTTTCATCCTATGAACTGAATGTATCGGTTTTTGCATTGTTAATACTATTGGCCCTATAGCTTTGTTCAAAAGTACTGTGTAGTTTACCGGACTATACCGAATGAACGTGATTACGTATACCTGCAGCTTTATTCGAATTTAATAACATCCTGGTGTGCTGATTCAGAAAAGTTTTTGGATATTAAACAGTGTGTTAAGGGCACCTTACAAGAAAACGTTCATTCCAATTGAATACGTATACCGTAAATTATGCTGCTTTGACAACGGCCGAGGAATATAAATACCTAGGAGTTTATTTAGGGAGTGGTTAGAGGTTAAATAGGCAGGTTCACACCATAAGAGTTACGGCTGCATATGCTTTTGGCTTTCTGTGACGAAATTTCAGTGAACTGAAATTTCGTCAGTGAACTGAAATTTCGCCTAACCTAACTGAAACGAACAACCGTATTTCACTCATGTGCGCTCAATCTTGGAGTATGCATGTGTTTTCGTGGATCCCTGCACCAAAGAGCTGGTTGATACACTCGGAAACATACAGAATATGTCAGTGCAATTCGTATTAGGTAATTGGCACGCTCAACTTAGCATGAGAGAAAGTACAAGTAAACTGAAATGGCAGGGCGTGAAAGATCACAGACGAAACCACAGGTTGAGCTTTTTTCATAGTGTCTATCATTCGAAAACTGGAGTAGAAGGGGAGAAGTATGTCCAAGCGCCATTCTACATATCGCAAAGTGGGACCGCTAGCTTAAAGAAAAATATTAACTTTCCTTTAAAGCTGAGGCCCTGCGCGATTCCTTTTATTTTACATCAATACTGCAGTGTAATTATCTTCCACGTATGATTGCATTAACTGTTTATATTGGCGATTTTCAGCGCGCTTTGTAGAATTATTTTGTTATTTTCGCTCATATTTAATGCTTAGTGTTATATATCTCCCTTCTGTAATGCATGCAAAGGCAAGCAGGCATCAAATTAATAAATAAATGAATAAATAAATAAAAATAAATAATAAATAAATAAATAAATAAATAAATAAATAAATAAATAAATAAATAAATAAATAAAAATAAATAAATGAATAAAAATAAATAAATAAATAAATAACCTTCCAGAGGCGCAAGTTTGCCTCCTACGGGTTGAGAACCCTACGCATTCAACCCTGACCAATAAAATATTTATAGCCCTATTCGTTGCAGTATGCAAGGTTTCCTGTATGCATGCTACCATTGCTATGCTATTGGTTTAAAACAAATTATGTAACTCTAATTTTACGCCTTTCCTTGCGTGAATACAGAGGGATACAACTGCAGCCACCTGAAGCAGGGCGTCATTCGCAGCGCGTCTAGAATTTTCTGAACGTAGTGTTACAATAAAAGAAAATTAAGTTCTTTTGGACTAGTAAGTGGTGTGGACGTATACTCGAGAAAAGAACATTAAAAAAGATTGAAAGTGAAAGTACCTGTTCGCTTTTTCTTAGGATCAGCCCCGCGCAAGATCATCAGAAAAGTTGATCAAGTAGAAAATGTCTTTGCAAGAAAAATGGGCAAAAACTGGACATACATTTTGTGAAGGAGTTTTAATAAATGCTCCTGAGTGTTTTGTGGAGAACCAAAACGCTTCGTAAAGGCATTCACGCCGGTTTTATATACATCAAAATTGGTCAAGCAACTGTTATAAAAATTGTTTATGTAGTCATAGCATGACAGTGTTCCGGAATATTGACCTAAAAGAAATTGGCTAAAAGCGGCGATATTTATCTCTCTGGAATTCAACCCACTAAAGTATGCGCCCTCCGCCCCCCCCCCCCTCCTCTTTCCCCGTTTATTACAGGTAAGCCACCCCACCGAGGACATCAGGACCTGGACAATGCATCTTTTCAAGCTCTACAAAGAACTGAATACTTTCTGTGTTCGGCAGTAAATGAGGCACATCAATTAAAGGAACGACAATTTGTGAGCACTGTTTAATAAATGAATTTAGCTTTCAACTGGGGCTGGTAATTAAGCAAGGCTGCGCTGAAAGCTTGACGGCTGGTGGTTGCGCGCGAGCTCACTTTGATGTGGCTGCATTGGACCCAAAATGCTGGGTTTGTGCTGCTTCTGCACTGCGCGAATGAGTCATCTTCTTGCGCGACATGCAGTGACCGGCCTCAGTACAGTTAACGTACTGTAGCTGAACTCCAATGCTCGTAGCACGGCCGTATTTCCTGCAGCAGTAGTCCGGCTGGAGTCCGAAGACCGCATCTCGGCTGTTTTCCGGCGGCCGTACTTCGGCCGTACACGGATGGCTTTGGAATGGCCGGAGCCCTACGGCTGGAATATGGCCGTATGACCGTAAGCCGGTCGACTGGCCGACGGACACTGGCCGTTGGACAGCCATGGGAGTACGGCCGTATACGGCCAAAAGGCCCACATTTGGAGATATGCCGAACATGGCTGCCGGAAAACGGCCGGACAGAAAATCGCCGGCCAAAGTACACCGGCCTGTTTTAGGCCGAACAGTCCTGTGCTGCCTGGGATGTAATTAGGACAGTGGCCCAAGCCCCAGGTGCTCTGACCGTCTATCCCAATTCAATATACCATAAACCATTGAAGTCGCACTGCGAATGCGTATCAACATCTTCCTCAGCAATGCTAATAACGGAACGTTCTGAATTGAAGATAATACGTTCTAATATATATAGTGCAAGATTTATTCATTACCTGGATTGGAACAAATGCTCAACTAAGACGCCGAGCGAATAAACTATTTAAATGTATTATTTTACAGGACGGCATCCTGATATGGGGCGAATAGACGTTGGAAATGTACCACTGTGGCAGAGAACAGCTGTGGGTTTCTTCAGGAATGTGTTATAGGGTTAGGTTCTCCCAGGTTCCCCGAACAACACAGTTTTTGTGTCTGCGATCTGGGAAAGGCCACGTTCTTGGAGAAATAAGGGCAATTTGGTTGATATATCCCATCCGGCAAGAAGTGCCTTTGCTAAAATCTTTGCCTAAATATCTTACTTTACTTACTGTACTTAAATACCCTTACTTAATTTACTTACTAAAGTTTACTTTATACCTTTACCAAAAGCAACTTTAGTTAAATTATGATGTCATTTCTCACACTTTGTTGGATCTCCACCAAATCGCTAACATCGTACTTCTTAAAATGGTGCTCGTTTATGGCTGCTTCCTATGGTTTCCTTTGTCAATCTCGAAATTGCGGATTTCCCGAAATGCTCATTTTTCGTACACTATTTGCAACGGAGTTTTCAACGTCGTTTACAATGGCGTTTTCTGCAGAAACTAGGCTTTCGATGTTTCATGAAACGCGTGGGGTACAAATTATTGTCGCCACGTGCAGAGAATAGCCCAGGAGGCGGGAGTAAGCTAAACTCAAGAATCAGCGGTGCAGCTGTGTTCTCCGAAATGGGGAAGGACCGCTTACCGACCAAGGGAAAAGCCGCTCTGCAGCAGGTAAAAGTAGGGTAGGGGCCTACCCGCCGACTGCTTGCTCTGGGGAGCGAGAAACACTAACTTTTCCGAGTGAAATTCACGGGCCAGCACTCCTAGTAAAGGGCGGGACCAATGGGTAACAAGCAGGTTCAGAAGTACGTGAGCGCAAGGTCTAGCTTATATTTCGTGCTCATGTTAATAATAGTGTAGCAAACTCCTGTTTTTCGGTGCGATAATGGCCTAAAGAAGAATCATCACCGTGCTTAATCTATAATAATTAGTAATTACAAATAGACAATGCTGCAGTAAAAAATTCAAAATTGGGTTAATTGACTACTGATAAAAAACGCAAAAATACAAAAACATGCACAAATGGCTGTTTTACGAAACTTTTTTCCCGTTTTTAGGCATTTTGTAAATGTTATTTATACGTTATTATATTTGTACGATTTTAACTTTTCTGTGGTTTCAGTGATGCACATTAGGTGTTTATGTTTGCTGAATTTACCAAACTTCCTTTGTCTTTGAAGCCCTTTAAAGATTTTTTACGTAGTTTGGAGGAAGTGTGTGGTCCAGAAACGTGTACATATGTGCATACCATTTACCTGAATTGTTTAGAGGAATATTTGCAGGGAAAGAACGTTCGATCTGTACATTTATGTGTACGGCGGTGCAGAATTACGTCAAAGTCTTTA
This sequence comes from Haemaphysalis longicornis, assembly GCA_013339765.2. Classification (NCBI taxonomy): domain Eukaryota; kingdom Metazoa; phylum Arthropoda; class Arachnida; order Ixodida; family Ixodidae; genus Haemaphysalis; species Haemaphysalis longicornis. The sequence continues at coordinate 133,216,200 of CM023452.1, read as the reverse complement.
GTGCAGTAAAGCGGAACGAAATTTCGGGGAGCGCCCTGAGGTAAATAACACAGCACCATATGTAGATCGTTCTGTCCTTACGTCAGTAAGACGGATGCGAAAGCCGAATCTCGATTCATACAGATCACTACAGAACAGTGCGCCCCTTGTACAACAAGCTCCCGCGTTTTAAACCCCAGAATTTCTCTTTTTTGGCAACCGCTCTGGGCCGCCATTCAAACGACGCCAAGTGGGGTGGCAATGCTCCCCCAAACAGCGTATTCTGGTTCAATTGCTGGTTCAAAGTGGGGGAAGGGGTGAAGGATGAGATGGAGGAATCGTGGTTGTTCTTTATGCTATCATTTGAACAAACGTAGTATTCACAGTCAGATACTCCCTCTTCCAAGTTTCTGCCCCGTAGGTGAGTACCGGTAAGAGTACCGGGCAGAAACTTGGAGGCTCACTAAGAGGGTTCAAATTAAATTGAGAACAACTCAGCGGGCAATGGAGCGGGAAATGATTGGTGTAACATTAAGGGACAGGAAGAGAGCGGAGTGGGTCAGGGAGCAAACTGGTGTTACAGACATATTAGTAGAAATTAAGAAATGGACGTGGGAAGGACATGTAATGCGAAGGCAAGATAACCGCTGGTCATTAAGGGTAACAGAGTGGATCCCTAGAGAAGGCAAGCGTTGCAGGGGGCGGCAGAAAGTTAGATGGGCAGATGAGATAAAGAAGTTTGCGGGGATAAATTGGTCACAGTTGGCACAGGACCGAGGCAATTGGAGAATAATGGGAGAGGCCTTTGCCCTGCAGTGGGCGTAGATAGGCTGGTGATGATGATGATGACTCCCTCTTCAGGGGATGTATATTCGCAGTAAATGCGCCTACTTGCGACGGATCTTCGCCACCGGAATAAACTGGTAGTTTTTCTGCCATCATTTAAACCAAATGTGTGTGTACGCCTGCTGCAGTGAGGAGTTTCAAAGACGTATGTCCGACAAGAAACTCAAAATCGAATTGGAGTTTCTTGGCGGAAATTCCCATTCAAGTTAATTGGTGTTCTGTGTGTCGAAACTGGAAACGGTTTGCACAACGAACACAGTTGACCCATTGAATTTATCTCTCTTTGACGAGTGCACTCTTAGCTGCTCTAGCCAGACGGGGTTCACGTGCCAGTTGAGCTAACGATTATCTAGGCAGAGAGTGTGGCTGCAAGGATAAAATTTCTATTGGTAGAGTGTACATAAGCGGCGAAGCACAACGAAAGGTCTATACGATCTGAATAATCGCGCATCTGGAACATCCAAGCCCATCCCTATTATTCGGCCACCTCAGCTGCCCCGTAACAAACTCTAGCTCCAATACTGCGCCCGCACTCTCAATTTGCCCTCTTTTTCAGCGGAGAAGCATTGTCATCACAGTAGTCGGTAGCTGATATGCACCACTGTTTTCCCTGAAGATGGCCAAGTCGGTTAGCAGTACACCGGGTTCCCCATGAAAATTTATCGCATGTATCCTGTTTTCTTTTTCTATCACCTGTCGGGGGAAACCACCTGTGCAGGACTCAAAAAAGCTAACTCCAGGAAAAGCAGGAATGAATCCAGGGCATGAATTTATTGTTGTACTTCCCCACGAATCTTGTAAGCGCTGCTAATCACCAATTTTTGTATGTGGAGCATTTCTTGAGAAGGAATTTTATCATCGATGACGGAATATTTTCCCTACCAGCCGTAAAACGCAACTTAAACATTGGGTAGAATATTTCGAATCTTTCAACTTCGTTTTATAACGGACTGTGTTTTTCTGAGGCACGATGGCGCTTTGTTTGACACGCAGTACTCCAGGTGCTACTGGAATGGTTTCCCACATCTGATATCGGTGGTTATGGCAGCAGTATCCTTGAAAAAGATTTCGCCAATCTCAACATTGTCGGCCCTTACAAAATTTCTTGCTAATACTTGAAGTTAATATCTATTCATTCACTTTAGAAAGACGCATTCATGAAAGATGCAGTGGATGCTCCTAGAAATAAGTGTGACGTCTTGCCATGTCTCCAGGTTTGCACTCGTGTTTAGAATCTTTCACTTAGAGTTACAAGTGGAAGTTTCATTTTTCGGCAATTTTGCTCTTTTTTTGACATTGTGATGTTCAAGTGTTCGTCCTGCCGGGACACAACTGGGGTCTGCAGTATGTATAAATAAACAAAAATAAAGAAAAATATTGGGTAGCTGCCTTCAATACATGATCCAGAAAATCACTCAGAACCTAAAATATTTTTCACATGTATCAAGAGCCTTGGTTTTTTGGCACGTGACGTCCCCCCCAGTAATAATTTACTCAGCCCAAATGGAATGGGTTTTCAATAAAACGTGGCACAACGCATTTTTGGCATGATGTGCTTTAATCCTACGCATATAATATTCTTCAGTGTTATAAGCCTGGAATTGTTTCAGGCTTCAAACTAATTTTGACAATTTCAGGTTTGCGCTGTTACTTGGTACTTCTCATTGGGATTACTAGGATCGAACGCGTCATCAGTACGACAAATTCGGTCTTGGAATGTTATTTTTCAGAAGCGATTCGAGCAAAAACTACTCCGAACAGAAAAGAACCGCTAGTAGCGTCCTGTTGTTTTTGTTTAAGTTCACAAAAATTTCATCAATATTCTTTAAACAGCCGAACGGACTCGGGTAAAACAAAACAGGAAAGAAGCAGAACACAAAACGTTTACCCTAAAGAATGTAGCATCAGACCGAAAGTAAGCCACACGGAGCGCTTGCGATTGTTCCAAGGGTCGAGTCTATAGCAAAATTGTTAGCACAAGTATACATACGAGCGGAGACTCACGAGGAACAACCTGATGTAATGGTGGTTCAATATGTTTTTTTTCCTTGTTTTAATGTACACGCCGGCTTGTACAAGATTAATCTAGGGAAAGAGACTAAAACAGCATTTGACATTGAAACACTTGTATTGGATACAGTGGCCCAAGCCCTAGCTGCTCTCGGCGTACATTGGAATTCACTACACATTCAACAACTGATTTAGTGCTCCTCGTGCGGATCATCATCTTGCTCAGCAATGTGAATAAAAGAACATTCACAGCAGAAAATATAAGTTTTATTATAAATCGCGCAAGGTTTATCCACTACCTGCGATGGGCAAACAGTATTTAAGACGTCAGGCTATTAGCCGACATAAATGTAATATCTTTACAGGACAATACCGTGATACGGAGTGAATAGACGTTGTAACTCTAATACTGCGGGCAGAAAATGGCTATGGGTTTATTTAGAAATAGATTGCCTGTACTCTCTCAACCCTTGTTAGAAATGTTGATTAGGTTAGTCAATTAAAATAGCTTGCGTTTCATTTTCATAAAACTTAACGTCAAGCCGCATAGACAGTGTTAAGGGTTGAATCCCATGAGAAAATAGGCTATTTAGGCATCGGCTTAAGTACCCAGTTGACACGAAATGAAATAGAGGTATTTCAAACTCCTTAATTTTGGGAGAAAAAAAACGGAACCCCTAGCAAGACATTGAACGATATAGTGCTGACAGGCCCCATCTTGCACCGCTAATTAACTGTGATCGGTGGATTTATTACTTCGTAGAGTGTTTTAAAACCAGCAATCACAGTACAAATTCGCCGTCCCTTTCCGTAATCGTTTCTTCTTTCCCAAAGGCTGAGGCTGTGACGCTCACTCCCGTATCGATGCTCCCCAAATTTCGGGATGGGGACATCAGGCGCCAAACAACTTTATTCCCGATGAAATTCTCCGAGGATCAGAGAAGCTTTTAAATAAAGGTTTCCTTCAAGAGCAAAACAAATAATAAAACACTCTTTTCAAGCAGCATTAGGTTCATCAAAATCTGTTCTTCCATTTTAACCTTCAAAGAGTATTCAGGGGTCTCTTCGAAACTAGCAATAATAAATAAGTGGCAAGGTTATGGGGTTAGGCTGCCCGAGGTTCCCCAAACAACACAGTTGTTGACCTTACGATCTGGCAAACGCAATTTTTTGGTTATATAAAGCCATTTTTGGCTTTATATTTGAATCCATACGGCAAGAAGAGCCTTGACTGAAATTTTTACCTACATACATTACTTAAACAGCTTTACTTACTTTACTTACTTTACTTATTGAAATACCTTTACAAAAAGTTCCTTTAGTTAAATCATTATGAAGGTCATTTCTCATTCTTTTTTAGAGTTACGCCAAAGTAGTGAAATCATATTTCGTAAATCGTGCTCCTTCATTGCTGCTTTCTATAGTTTCTTTGGTCAATCTCCGAAGTACGGGCTTTCCGAAACGCGCCTTTTGCCTACACTATTTGCGATGGAGTTTTCCACGGCATTTTCTGCAGCGTTTTCTACAGATCTTGTGCCTTTTATATCTCATGAATTGAGGGGGTACACATTTTTGTCTCCAGGTGCACATAATCGCCCAGCAAACAGGGGCGAGCTTCCCGAAAATCAATACTCAGCGGTGCAACTGTGTTCTCAGAAATAAGGAACGACCCCCCAACGCCAAAGGCAAAAGCCGCTCTGCTGGTCGTAAATGCAGGGTAGGGGCCGAATTGGCGACTACTCGTTCTGGGGAGCGAGCGACATGATCTTCGCGAATTCACGTTCACAGTGCAGCAGTCATAGTGAAGGGCACGACCAATAGGTCACAAGAAAGTTCAGAGACGCATTAAAGTAAGGTCAGGCTTATATTTCGTATTCATGTTAATAGAAGTGGTAGCGAACCCCCGTAATTCGGTGCTATAATGGTAGAAAGAAGAATCATCACTGCAGAAAATCAGGAATAACAATAATTATTAGATACGATGCTGCAGTAAAAATGCCAAAATTTATATTTTTTGACCACTAGGACATACACCAAAATAATTAAACATGCACAGATTTATGCGTTACGCAAACCTGTAAGACAAAACAAGAACATATTAAACATCATTACACACTATCGAATTTTTTTTAGACTTTTTCTTTTCGGGTACCAATAGCGCTACAAGTAATGTTTATTTTAATGGCACCGGCTAACTTTTAAACTCCTTTTAGGCTGAATCAATGTTATATGTACTGCTAAAGAAGTGTACAAATGTGCTTGGTATTGACCTGCAGTGTTTATAGGAAACTTTCCAAGTCATGAATCTTCGGTCTGTACATTTATATGTTCGGCGGTGCCGAATTATGTCATCATCGTCCTAGTGCAGTAAAGAAGGGCGAAATTCGTGCAACGCGGTGGGGTAAACAATACAGCAGCTGAGGTAGATTGTTGTGTCGGGGCATCATTGATATGTATTCGAAAGACGGAATTGGATTTATCCATAGCATTCCATAATGGGGCCCCTCTTGCACAAATGGAGACGCGGTGCTTAAAACTCCGGTATTTAGTGTTTTTTTATATAACCGATCTGGGGCACCATTGAGACGTCACCACGTGGAGTCGGAGCTTCATTCCACGTCGCGTGTGACGAACAACCAGGCACGCGTCGCGACGGCGGGTAACCAAGATAATTCGCAATGGTTGAAAACAACAAAGCACCTGAAAATTGCGCTCATCGTCAAGGTTTTCAGAGGGAAGCCGTAGTAGATGGAGCTTTTGCAGCGGTCTCAAGGTTCCTTATAAACGTTACACTAAAAGTCGAACATCCAATCGAAAGGGGGTCCCATCAATATTCTCGCTTCACGTTTTCGATAGCCTTAAGAATCTCGGTTTTCGTTGATATTTGGTCACCACGTCGTTCACGTGGAAATATTTGGAACGTCGAAATTTGCCGCCTATCTCGTTTAATGGAGATATCAGGCTGAACTTAGATGGTAATGCGTAACTTTTTTTTTGAAAATTGGGCAGCTAATTCACTGTTTGTAAATAGGTATGTGAAGCGTCATGTATTAAGAGGCGACATACATACATGATCAGATGGTATTTATTATAATATCATACACCCCCGCGCCACCACTCATTCCGAAGATCACCATAAATGAAGTAAAAAGAAAAACGTGGAAATACGTAAATCATACAAGCAGTTTATATTTTGTTCGTTCTTGAGCATTATTATCCAGTGTCTGTATCTGAAAAATGAAGTACGCGGTCTGCCTAGAAGGTTTTACTTTGAATATCTAGTACATAGCTCAGCAAACTCGTGTTGCTGGATAATTAGTTTTAAAATGGCTGCGCACTCTTAAGGCATTGTCTCTTGGAAATGAGGGGGAGGCGCAAGCGCGTCCGACCTATTCGGCTGTGATACGGCGAGGCAAAATATTTACAATATAGTGGGAAAGCATCCAGTCAAGGGACCTTTAAGAAGTAAAATCTATTTCTAAAAACCGGAGACGCCTGCACAACCTCGTGTTTTACCGCTCATGTATTTTTCCCTTTACGCAATGCTCCTTAAGGATGGGTCGTCTACTTCGTGTTCGCAGGCTATCTATACAAATCGAAGTACAAGACTGAGTAATAATTAATACAGAAGCAATTATCATCATCTCGAGACCATACGAGCCTGTTGAATGATAAATGTATCCCCCCGGTTTTCTAACTACTTACGTTGAGGCCTTAACGTGCCAGCAGAAGCCCCGACATTTGCCCATCCACTATAACCGCGGAGCATTTGTTATCCTCCTGTCTAGTTTGCACCCCTCCGCATTGCGATGAAAGAACGTGCGTTTCCTTGCTTGTGTGTCATTCGCAATTTATAACCTGCACCTGAACACTTTCCGCATAACCTTCCGATCACAGCAAAACAGAATCTGAATACGCAGACATATTGGATAGCCGAGGCATAATATTTGCCGGCCACACCGGTAGAAAATTGAGCGACAAAGGTGACGTCCGACAAAGTGACAACGCATAAAGGGGTGGCACTGCTCAATGTGCAGAGCTCAATGACCAGACTCCACGATGGGTTACGAAGCCAGGAGTTGTTAAATGCTCCGTAGAACTTTGGGCCACCCTAGGATCGTACGCGTTCCCCGAAATGTCGACACACTAACGTTGACACAATAACTGTAAATGTCGACACAATAACAACACAGTTACTTTATCCTCATGCGCGTATAGAGGGTAGGATCAAGTGTCACAAATATAATTTATACATCGTGGGAAGTAAGTAACCGTAAAAGCGAGAATATATGATAATTTTCTACACCAATGAATCTATCGCATGGATGCTGTACTCCTATGATAGAACTTTGCATCTAAATGTGGCCAGGCCCAATTTTATCTCGGCGGAAACTCCGGTACAACTTCCTTTTTGTTAATATTTTTGATAATCATGTCCATGTAGTTGTTTGCTCTGAAATGGAAGCTTAAAAAATATTGTGCGGTCCACTCTAGGTTCTCGACTCTGGAAACGAAAAAGAGAGCTTCGCGAGCAATGCCGGTGGTCTGTGGCAAACCCGGCCACCTCCGCCGCAATACTTTACACTGTTAAAAAATTCTACTCGCTTTTGCAGAGCCACAATCACAATGACCTCTACTGTTATGAAACGTTTATTTGCATGTCAGCTGTGTTAACGTAGTGGCCTCAGACAACAAACACACAAAAATCTGCTTTATTTAATTATTTAATAACTTATTTACCTATTTACTTACCCTTTCACTTATCGCTTATTTATTTAGGTCCGGGTGGTTTGAACCACCTTCCACAATTAGCAAAACAAACTTAACGTTCTTGAGATTGCGTCCATGCGGTCGTTTAAAATGTCGACAAAATCTGCGCAACTTTCACGCAGACAAAAACAGGCCCCCAGAATGAAGAGAATATGTTCAACATATTCCCTAACTAGGAGTCTTTAGCCATCCCCGCCAACCCCGCAAAAGCCGTCCCTGTACTCCAGGATATTTGGCAAAATTTGAAGGAAGCGTTTGATGAATACTTGCTATATGTACTGAAAACACTGGTAATTTCGTTAAAAATGTATTTGCTTAATACGTGGGAATAGAAAATCGGGCATAGAAAAAATACTGCAGACGTTTTCTAGATTTAAGGAAGCGGGGTCTATTATTTGGTGGTAGATGCTCGATTGGCTGGTGGTGTGCCATTCAGGGATGCCAGAATTTCTCAAAACGTCTACGGCTTTGCTTGTGGATGAACTACAGCGGTGTAAGCCATGTTTCGGATGAGACACGTTCAAACGACCGTAGTATTTTTTGCGTCACATTAAACCGCTGATCTGCTGAAGGATTTTGTCCTGCCATATAGTCTTCCACCGTATAGCGTAAGAAAAAAGGCCGATCTCACGTGAGCGGGCGCCTCACCAGGAGCGACGGCCACTTGTCTGGCCTGCGTGAGAACTCGCGCTACCCGCGGAGGTCGCAGAAAAAATTCAGTCGACATACAGAGCGCATGTGGGCATGCGCCTCGTGAGAAGTGCAAGGCGTCGACCAGCTTAACCTACCAAACACACTCCCGAGCGTTCGTGCGGAACCTGGCGCGTGCTGTTCTACTCTGTGGTTCACGTGCGTTCGCGCCTGAAGCGGGGAGCGCAGACACTAACTTCGTGACATAGACGCCAACTATGCGAAACCGAATGCCGCGGGTGCTGGCGTGTGCTAAGACGGTACATTTAGGGTGACATGTGAAGCGCTGCGGAGAAAGCGATCCGGGCGTGCTAGACATCGTAAACTTTCAGCGAGAAGTTCGAAAATCTATGTGAGGTACAATATCCTGTTCCAAAAAGGGGGGACGGGCCGCCAGTTTCTCCAGCTTGGCACTCCTACTGCAAGGTGCACCAATTTCTTCCTGCTTTTCCGAATGTGCGCACTTTCAGTCTGGGAAACTAAACCCTTGGGGAAAAGTCTTTTTCAATCCAGACCTCGCCTGATTTGAGATACTTTGTTTTTTGGGCAAAAGCTTAGACCCCCTATTTTTGAGCTAGAAATAGAACTGGTACAATTACGGGTTTGAGAAGGTAAGCTAAAATACGGCCAACGCGATCAGCCCGTTCAATAGCGCGAACTTCGTGTTCCGATCCAAACAAAAAAATTCTCTTACAAAACGCTCCCATTGTACGTTGTCTTCATGTTTAACTTCATCAAGACCCTTCATGATACGACTCTTTATGAGCCTGCAGTTATTTCTATCTATATCTACGTGATCTCCACTGGACCTCTAAACATGAGCATTAACTTCCTTCACTGAGTAATTACATATGAATCATCTTTCTCGAAGAAATCACCTGCACGGTTATGCTGAATGATTCGGTCGGAAACCGCAGTGATCACGCCTCATTGATATATTCTTTTCTAGGAACGCAATTCACTATTGTCCCCCTATTTCTCCGCAGTCAAATCGGCCTTCTCATAGTTCCACAAGTAACAGCAAATATACTTCCTTGTTTTCATGAAATAGGCCGGCAGCTAATTTCGCAGTGCCGGGTACGTAACCACGACCATGATTTACCTGAGCAAAGTTAAAACATCAGTTTGTTCTGCTTTGAAAGGCACAGAATTAAATTTACATTTGAGCGCCTTACAAAAGGTGCTTCGTAAACAGGAATTAGCGTTCTCTTTGAGTTCATGCTCACTGGTTTGTTTTGCATCACCGTCTTCCGTGCATTTCTGCCTCCTGCATAATTTTAAATATTGTTTCTGCTCAATTATTTACTGTAAGCCAAAGGGCTCATTCGCAGTTTGGGGGTATCAAATTAACATAACTAAAAATAGACGACTCGCTTTTCCGCGACTTTGATCTTGACACCATCGATTCTAACGTAATTTATCAGTTTAACAACATTGTTAGAGCAGGGTTCTAGACATGGCACTCGAAAGCCACCACAATTTGAACTCCTCAAGAAAGCATGAGAAATACATTATTCTAAAGCAACTCACGGTTGAAGAATATCGGGACCAAGAATATTTTCTTTCGTTTTCAAAACACATGTCCTGTAGCTGAAACTATGCACAGGAATTATCAGTTGCATGCCACAAGTATATTGCTGTCTAACTGTGCATCAGCAACTAGACCATTTTTCCGACGAGCACACTGGTTTGTCTTGCCATGGTGATTGCCTTCAGTGCCACAACATTTTTTGGCATTGTATCAATGCAAGCTGAGTTACAAGACCTCTTTCGCTACGTTACGTGGAATCATATAGCATGCGGTTCGAGACGATATAGCTACTCCTATAACGCACTAAGACAAAAGTGCCTCGTGTATTATGGTCACTGCCTTGCATATAATGCGCACGTTGACATCGAGGCAAAAGCGTCACAACTTACAAGCCATCTCTCAGCGTTGTTGTAAGTAGGGTCATAAAGCCCGCTGTAATAACGACTTCAGAGTTCTGGTTCAGCTTAAAGATGCTCAATATCATTCCGGCGATTTCTAACTGGTCTGATTTGATAATATTTTCGCAACTGAAAACTCTGCACCGCGACATATGCTATAGACGTTGATTTTTTTACTTGGTAGAATGTTTTCAAACCTTCCGAACATTTTAATTGCCCACTGGTTTCCTTGGTCGTTTCTGCTTTTCCAAAGGCAGAGGCTGTGATTCTCACTCACGTATCAATGGTGTACGAATTTTCCGATATGGACATCAGCCGTCAAACAACGTTATTCCCGATGTCATTCTTGACCGATCGACCAATCTTTTAAATAAACTTTTCCTTCCAGAGCAAAATAAAGTATAATAGAACAATCTTTTCAAGCAATAACCAGTACTTGTATTTTACCCTTCAGAGAGGATTAAGAGCTCTAGTCGAAACTAAGATTAATAAAGAATTGAGAAGGTAATAGTGTTATGTTCTCCCAGGTTCCCCAACAACACAGTTTTTGTCTCTGTGATCTGGGAAACGCAACTTTTTAATAAATTAGGCCAATTCGCTTGATATATCCCAACCAGCAAGACGTGCCTTTACCCCTAATTTTTGCCTAAATACTTTACTTTACCTAAATATATTTACTTAACTTACTTACCTAAAACTTTACTGAAATACCTTTACCAAAAGTGACTTTACTTTAATTGATATAAATGTAATTTCTCACTCTTTGTTGGAGTTCCGCCAAATCGCGCAAATTATATTTCTTAAATCGTGCTCATTCATTGCTCCCTCGTATGGTTTCCTTTGTCAATCTCGAAATTCTGGATTTTCCGAAATGCACCATTTGCCTAGACTATTTGAGACGTTGTTTTCAACTTCGTTTTCTACCGCTTTTTTTACATTACTAGGCTTTCTAGGTTCCATGAAACGCGTAGGGTGCAAATTTTTGTCGCCAGGTGCACAGAATCGCCCAGGAGACGGGAGCGAGCTTCCAGAAAGTCAAGAATCAGCAGCGCAACTGTGTTCTCAGAAATGAGAAACGACCACCCACCCACCAAGAAAACAGCCGCTCCGCAGCAGGTAAAAGTAGGGTAGGGGCCTAACCGTTGCCTGCTTGCTCTGGGGAGCGAGAGACACTAACTGACCAGGGTCATATTCGCGTGGCAGCACTTTTATAGAGGGCGGGACCAATGAGTCACAAGCAGGTTCAGAAACACCTGAACGTAAGGCCTAGCTTATATGTCGTGTTCATGTTAATAACAGTTGTACCGACCTCCTGTTTCCGGTGCTATAATGGCAGAAAGAATCATCACCGTTGACAGGCCATAATAATTACCAATTACAAAAAGACACTGCACCAGTAAAAAATGTAAATTTGGATTATTTGACTACTACAAAAAAACAGAAAAATACACAAACATGCAAAGATAGCTGCTTTAGAGACCCCTGACATAGTTTTTAAGCGCGTTTTCAATTTCAGTTACATTTCTTTATATTTTTACGATTTTAACTTCTTTGTAGTTTTATTGTTTTACATTAGGTGTTTATGTTTGCACAGCTTCCTAAATGTCTTTCCCCTTGTATCCGCTTTAAAGAAAGTAATAACTGAGTACACCAAAACTAGACAGGCTGAAAGCTGGCTCATTTCTTTAGACTAAGCGCAGGCTTTTGACAGAGTAGAACACAACTATATCTTCGCAACATTAATAGCTTTCGGATACCCACAACAGTTTATCAACATATTGGCAATTCATTATGAAAATATGCAGAGTGATCTAGTAATAAACAAACAGGTAGTAACTAGTTTGAGCGTAACAAGAGGTGTCCGGCAAGGGTGCCCACTTTCCCCATTACTCTTCGTTTTAGCCATAGAACATTTCTTAAAAAGTGTAGAAAATAACACACACGTTCAAGGTTTTACAGTTACCAGGGAGCCACACAGTTACCATAAAAGCATAAGCTGACATGTTACTTTCGTACTTAAGGGATGAATACAGTCTAGTACATGCACTCAACTGCTTTCGAGGAGTATTCGAGCTAGCTGGTGCGAAACTGACTGCACGAAACGTAAAGCCTTAAAATGAGCACTGACACGAAAATTTTGTTACACTTTTATTGCTTTTATCGATGCCCAATGGCCTGGGTGACCTGCACCAGTACTCCAAATAAAATACTTCAGCGCGCGATAGTTAATTACATTGAATGGCATAAAAATTGTTTGTTTCAAATCCCCGCGCTTTTTACCCCACCGGCGCATATGACAGAATCCCTGGCTGAACTCACCGCTGTGTGCGGACGTCACCGGGGCCCGCTTTAGAGGGTGTTGCGCCCGCTCGCCGCTCGTGGGGCCGCGCGAGTGAAGTGACGTCATCAGTTTTTGACGATCGCTGTCGCTTCACTTCTTTTTCATCTCCTGGAGTGATGTCACGCTGATGACCATTTGCTCAGTGCCGCTCCGCGCGCTGCTCCGTCAGCGCGATAAATGAGATCCAATTGAACTATGTTCTTCGCGTCGCAGGCCGCTCATATTTGAGGCGGGGTATTCTGTTGAGTGAAGGAAGCCAACTGTGCAATAATATAACGCCAAATATTGGTGTCAGTGCTTCTTTACGCCTAAGTTCATCAGAAAAAACACATATTCGGTATCCCAGTAGTCACACATGTACCAATTCTTGGGGCTATATGCACCTAAAACAGGGTATCGCTTAAGACATGGTATCAAGCACTTAAACAACTCAGGGAGGACGTATATTAAGCTTTGGCGTTGCACTTCCCACATACAGTTACAAGGTATCTGGTACTAAGCGTGTTTACAGGGAAGATATGGTATATAGCAGGGACAGTCGCCCTCCCTCGACACATAGCAGTCAAAAATCACATATGAAATACAACGCCTGTTCTGGTCGCACAAAGCAGATTTTGTAAAAACTGGGGAACTGGGCATGCTCAGACAATTGGGAAGGTGGAACATCCCCTCAGTAACTAGCTACTCTGTGACCTACGCATTGAAAAGTGTTTTTAGGGCACTAAGCCAGCAGACTGGGCATCCAGCAAGACAGCAAAGTGTATATTTTTGGGGGGCACAGGCTGCGTTATTCGTTCAGCATATTCCGAGCAGGCCTAAGGCAAAATAAGTCGCTCCCTTTTACGTCAAGGTAATAGCAGCATATAAGAAACTAACCGCTCATAATTCACAAAGGGAAATAGAAGATATGAGGAATGTAGAACTGGCTCAGAAACTCGATGCGACAACCCCAGACAACCTAAACGAGAAACAAAAGAACCTCTCCTGGCGCACGTTGCTCAACACAAACGTACCGGGCGAAGCCCAAGATGTAACATGGAAGTACGGATGGTCAGTCTTGCCGACGAGAACTTTCTTGAGGAGATGGGGCACAACAATCACAGACAAGTGTGTACACTGCAAACAGAGGGAGACAAATAAACACGCAATGATCCAATGCACAGCGGCTAAAACATTCTGGCTTATAGTGAGCAGAGCATACAGACAACGCCGCATCCGGGACTTCCTGGAAGGCAGGAGATGCCACAGACACCCTTTAGCAGCACTTATTATAACGATTGCTTTTCACACCTTGTGGATAAACAGGTATATCGCCATCAAACAATCGCGCGCCAGACGAAACCAGTGGAACTGGCTGGTCCACATGCACACAAAACTAACACAAAATCTGGAAGCAGAGCTCTTCTTCTTGGGGAAGAAGAGTTCCTTAGAAAATGGTCTTGTGGGTTCATTGAGGTCCTAAACAGGCAAGTGCAACTGAGTTGCACTCCAATACATGTGTTACGTTTCGCAGGAACATAAGGATAGGCTTGTAAAAGTGAGGGTACTTGATTGGCACTCCAATAATGTACGGGTTACATTTTACGGGAACATGAGGGGAGGCTTGTAAAACACGCAGGCACCTCGGACAGGGAGACGACCCTCCCACACCTGGGTGCTTGGCGCCTCATTCCACTGCAAAGTGCACGTGTTCGCAAATGTAAGCCGCGTACTTCTGCGTTTGCAGGGGTTAGTCACGTGTTGTGAATGTAAACAGCGTTCTTGTGTTGCTACTCCCACAGGCAGTTTCAATTGCTTATTGTAAATAGAGGCATTTCTTCTGTAGCTACCCAGTAAGTTGGGGTGGCCCCCCGAAAAAAAGGTGGGCTAATTAAGTATACGTAGTAAAGCTAACAAACCACTAACGCTTTGTATTTGTCTACCTTGCAAGGTAAACCCAGTGTAAATGAAGCATCTTGTGTCAAGGGAGTGGGTGCCAGGAAGAGGAAAAGCCCCCCCCCCCCCGGACACCAGCTGCCCTCGTGGTGCCAAACCCATGTACCAAGCAGTGTGTTATTCGCATTTATGTCCATACAGTGACAGTTCTTGCTTCATTTTGTGGAAAGTAACTGGTTTGTCAACAGCAAGGAGTGATGTCGTCGCGGAATGTAACGGACGGATTGTTGTATGTATGTGGGAAAGTGTAACCACAAGTTTTCTGTACCTGATTTAGCAACAGGAGTAAAAAAGAAATTCCTTATACAAAAAAATGTTATTTGTAGTTTAAACGAAGTGCGTTTGTGTGTGGTTCCGAAACGTATACTTATGTGCATACTATTTACCCTAACCGTTTAGAGGAAGCTTTGCAGGGCAAGAACGTTCGATCTGTACATTTATGTGTACGGCGGTGCAGAATTACGTCAAAGTCTGTAGTGCAGTAAAGCGGAACGAAATTTCGGGGAGCGCCCTGAGATAAATAACACAGCACCATATGTAGATCGTTCTGTCGTTACGTCAGTAAGACGGATGCGAAAGCCGAATCTCGATTCATACGGATCACTACAGAACAGTGCGCCCCTTGTACAACAAGCTCCCGCGTTTTAACCCCAGAATTTCTCTTTTTTGACAACAGCTCTGGGCCGCCATTCAAACGACGCCAAGGGGGGTGGCAATGCTTCCCCAAACAGCGTATTCTGGTTCAATTGCTGGTTCAAACTGGAGGAAGGGGTGAAGGATGAGTTGGAAGAAGCGTGAGTGTTTTTATATAACCATTTGCACAAAGGTAGTATTCACAGTCTGATACTCCTTTTGAGGGGACGTATATTCGCAGTAAATGCTCCTACTTACGACTGATCTTCGCCACCGGAATAAACTGGTGGTTTTCCTGCCATCATATAATCGAACGTGGCTGTACGCCCGCTGCAGCGAGGAGTTTCAAAGGCGTATGTCCGCCAAGAAACTCCCATTCAAGTTAATTTAAGTTCTGTGTGTCGAAACTGGATACGGTTTCCCCAATGAAAACATTTGGCCCATTTATTTTATCTCTCTTTAACGAGTGCACTCTTAGTTTCTCTAGACGGAAGGGGGTCAAGCGTTAGTCGAGCGAACGATTATCTAGGCAGGGAGTGTGGCTGCAAGGATAAAATTTCTATTTGTAGAGCATACACAAGCGGCGAAGCTCAGCGAATGGTCTACACGCTCTGAATAATCGCGCTTCTGGCACATTCAAGCCTATCCGTATTCTCCAGCCCCCTCAGGTGCCCAGTAAAAACCTCAGGCTCCAATATTGCGCCCGAAATCTGAATGGGCACTGTATCTCAGTGGGGAGCACTGTCATCACAGTTGTCGGTAGCTGATATGCACCACTGTATTTCCTGAAGATGGCCAAACCGGTTGGCAGTACACCGGGTTGGCCATGAAACTTTATCGCGTGTATCCTGTTTTCTTTTTCTATTACGCGTTGGGGGAAACCACTCGTGCAGTACTCAAAAAAGCTAACTCCAGGAAAAACAGGAATGAAACCTGGGCATGAATTCATTGTTGTACTTCCCCAAGAATCTTGTAAGCGCTGCTAATTCCCAATTTTCTTTACAGGACAATTTCGTGATAAGGAGTGAATAGACGTTGTAACTCTAATGCTGCCGGGAGATGACGGCTATGGGTTTATTTAGAAATAGATTGCCTGTACTGCCGCAAGCCTTGTTAGAAATGTTTATTAGGTTAGTAAATAAAATGGCTTGCGTTACATTTCCATAAAACGTAACGTCAAGCCACATAAAAAGTGTTATGGGTTCAAACCCATGAGAAAATAGGCTATTTAGGCATCGGCTTTACTACCCAGTTGACATGAAATTAAAAAGAAGTCTTTGAAGCTTTTAATTTTTGGAGAAAAAACCGAAACCCTAGCAAGGCATGGAACCACATAGTGCTAAAAGCACCCATTTACACCCCTAATTATTTGTGATCGGTGGATTTGTTACTTGGTAGAGGGTTTTAATACTAGCCGTCCATGTAAACATTCGCTGTTCCTTTCCGTAATTGTTTCTGCTTTTCCAAAGGCTGAGGCTGTGATGCTCACTCACGTATCGATGCTTCACAAATTTGGGGATGGTGACTTCAGCCGCCAAACAACCTAATTCCCGAGGTAATTAGCGGCGGATCGGCCAACCTTTTAAAATAAACGTTTCCTTCCAGAGCAAAACAAATTATAAATTACTCTTTTGAAGCACCATTAGGTTCATCAAAACTACTTCTCGTATCTTAACCTTCAAAAAGGATTCAGTATTCACTTCTGAACTAGCAATAATAAATAAGTGGCAAGTTTATGGGAAGGGGTCCCGATGTTCCCCAAACAACACAGTTGCTGGCTCTGCTATCCTGGAAAGGCAATGTTTTGGTTACATAAAGCCAATTCTTGCTTTATATCTGAATCCCATCCGGGAAGAAGTGCATTTACTTAAATTTTTACCTACATAAATTACTTTACCTAAATACCTTTACCTACTTTACTTAAATACCTAAAAAATCCTTTACTTAAATCAATATCAATGCCATTTCTCATTCTTTGTTAAGTTACGCGAAAGTACTGAAATTATATTTCGTAAATCGTGCTCCTTCATTGCTGCTTCCTATAGTTTGCTTTGTCAATCTCCGAATTCCGGGGTTTCCGAGACGCGCTATTTGCTTACACTATATTGAGGGAGTTTTGAAGGCGCTTTCTACAGCGTTTTCTACAGAGCTTGTGCCTTCTATATCTCATGAATCGAGGGGGGTACAAATTTTTGTTTCCAGGTGCACATAATCGCCAAGCAGACAGGAGCGAGCTTCCCGAAAATCAAAAATCAGCGGTGCAACTGTGTTCTCAGAAATTAGGAACGACCCCCCAACGCCAAAGGCAAAAGCCACTCTGCTGGTCGTAAATGTAGGGTAGGGGTCTAATTGGTGACTACTCGCTCTGGGGAGCGAGCGACATGATCTTCGCGAATTCACGTTCACAGTGCAGCAGTCATAGTGAAGGGCACGACCAATAGGTCACAAGAAAGTTCAGAGACACATAAAAGTAAGGTCGGGCTTATATTTCGTGTTCACGTTAATAGAAGTGGTAGGGAACTCCTCTAATTCGGTGCTATAGTGGTGGAAATAAGGATCATCACTGCACAAAATCATGAATAACAATAAAAAATAGCTACGATGCTGCAGTAAAAATGGCAAAATTTGTATTTTTTGACCACTGAGACATACACAAAAATAAATAAACATGCACAGATTTATGTGTTACGGAAATTTGTCAAACAATACAAGAACATATATAACTTCATCTAATATTTTAAAATTTTTTTTACAATGCTTACTTTTTGGGTACTCAGCGCTGTACATGTAATGTTTATTTTAATGGCACTAGCCAACGTTTTTAACTGCTTTGAGATCGAAAAAGTTTTATGTGTACTGCTTAAGAAGTGTACAAATGTGCTCGATATTGACCTGCAGTCTGTATAGGAAACTTTCTTGGGCATGAATCCTCGGTCTGTATGTTTATGTGTTCGGCGGTACCTAATTATGCCGACATCGTTCCTGGTGCAGTAAAGAGGAGTGAAATTAGGACAGCGCGGTGCGGTACACAACACAGTAGCTTAGGTAGATTGTTGTGTCGTGGCATCGTTATTATATAATGGAAGGTTGGAAATGGATTTTTCCGTAGCACTCCACAATGTTGCTCCTCTTGCACAAATGGAGAAACCGCAATTCAAATCTCGGTATTTAGTTTTCTTTTTTTGATAACCGTTCTGGGCCGCCTTTGAGATGTCACCACGTGGGGTGGGAGCTTCATTCTACGTTGCGGGTGACGCACTACCAGGCCCAAATCGCGACGGCGGGTAACCTAAAAAATACGCAATGGTTGAAAACAACAAAGCGCCTGAAAATGCCGCTCATCGTCAAGGTTTTCAGACGGAAGCCGTAGTAGATGGAGCTTTTGCAGCGCTGTAAAGGGGCATCATAATAGTTACACTAAAAGTTTAAACATGCAATTGAAAGGTGGTGCTATTGAGATTGTCGATTCACCTTTTAGATATCTCTAAAATGTAGGCTGTCGTTGATATTTTGGTAGACACGTCGTTCACGTGCAAATATTTGAATCGTCCAAATTTGCAGCCTATATCATGTGAATTGAGAGATCAGGCTGAACTTAGATGGTAATGCATAACTTTTATTTGAAAATTGGGCAGCTAAGGCACTGTTTGTAAAGAGGTATGTGAAGCGTCATTTGTCATGTATCAAGAGGCGACATACATACATGCTCAGATAGTATTTATTTATACACCATACACCCCCGCATTGTCAATCATTCTGAAGATCATTATAAATGAAGTAGAGGGAAAAACGCGGAAATACATAAATCATGCATGCGGTTGATATTTTGTTGCTTTTTGAGCATTAGTATCCAGTGGCTGCCTCTGAAAAATGAAGTACGAGGTCTGCTTAGAAGGTTTTACTTTGAATCTCTTGTACATTGCTCAGCAGAATCGTGTTGCTGGATAATTAGTGTTACATTGACTTCGTACTTCTAAGGTATTATCTCTTAGAAACTAGGGGGAGGCGCAAGCGCGTCCGACCTATTGGGCTGTGATACAGCGTGGCAAAATATTTAGAAGATAGTCGGAAAGCATCAAATCAAGGGACGTTTAGGAAGTAAAATCTATTTCTCAGAACCGGAGACGCCTGCACAACCTCGTGTTTTACCGCTCATGTATTTTTCCCTTTACGCAATGCTCCTTAAGGATGGGTCGTCTACTTCGTGTTCGCAGGCTATTTATATAAATCGAAGTACAAGACTGAGTAATAATTAATACAGAAGCAATTATCATCATCTCCAGACCATTCGAGCCTGTTGAATGATAAATGTATCCCCCCGGTTTTCTAACTACTTACGTTGAGGCCTTAACGTGCCAGCAGAAGCCCCGACATTTGCCCATCCACTATAACCACGGACCATTTGTTATCCTCCTGTCTAGTTTGCACCCCTCCGCATTGCGATGAAAGAACGTACGTTTCCTTGCTTGTGTGTCATTCGCAATTTATAACCTGCACATGAACACTTTCCGCATAACCTTCCGATCACAGCCAAACAGAATCTGAATACGCGGACTTATTGGATAGCCGAGGCATAATATTTGCCGGCCGCGCCGGTAGAAAATTGCGCGACAAAGGTCACGTCCGACAAAGTGACAACGCATAAAGGGGTGGCACTGCTCAATGCGCAGAGCTCAATGACCAGACTCCACGATGGGTTACGAAGCCCGGAGTTGTTAAATGATCCGTAGAACTTTGGGCCACCCTAAGATCGTACGCGTCCCCAGAATGTCGACACAATAGCGTTTTGTGGAACAACCGCCCTTTCCTCGCAATTAGAACACAGTTACTTTATCCCCTCATGCGCGTATAGAGGGTAGAATCACGTGTCACAAGTATAATTTATATATCGTGGGAAGTGAGTGATCGCAAAAGCGAGAATATATGATAATTTTCTACACCAATGAATCTATCGCATGGATGCTGTACTCCTATGATAGAACTTTGCCTCTAAATGTTGCCAGGCCAATTTTATCTCGGCGGAAACTCCGGTACAACTTCCTTCTTGTAAATATTTTTCATCATCATGTTCATGTTGTGGTTTGCTCTGAAATGGCAGCTTAAAAAATATTGTGCGGCCCACTCTAGGTTCTCGCCTCTGGAAACAAAAAAGAGACCTTCGCGAGCAATGCGGTGCTCTGTGGCAAACCCGGCCACCTCCGCCGCAATCCTTTCCACTGTTAAAAAATTCTACACGTTTTTGTGGATCCACAATCACAATGACCTCTACTGTTATGAAACAATTATTTGCATGTCAGCTCTGTTAACGTAGTTTGTTCAGACAACAAACACACAAAACTCGGCTTTATTTAATTATTTAGTTACTTATTTACCTATTTACTTACCCTTTTACTTATTGCTTATTTATTTAGGTCCGGGTAGTTTAAACCACCTTCAACAATTACCAAAACACACTTAACGTTTTTAAGATTGCGTCCATGCGGTCGTTTAAAATGTCGACAAAATCCGGGCAACTTTCACGCAGAGAAAAACAGGCCCCCAGAATGAAGAGAATATGTTAAACATATTCCCTAACTAGGAGTCTTTACCCACCCCTGCCAACCCCGCAAAAGCCGTCCCTGTACTACAGGATATTTGGAAAAATTTGAAGGAAGCGTATGATAAATACCTGCTATATGTACTGAAAACACTGGTAATTTTGTTAAAAATGTATCTGATTAATACATGGAAATAAAAAATCGCGCATAGAAAAAATACTGCCGAAGTTTGCTAGATTTAAGGAAACGGGGGCTATTGTTCGATGAACGCTCGAATCGCTGGTGCTGTGTCATTCAGGGACGCCAGAATTTCTCAAAACTTCTACGACTTTGCTTGTGGATGAACTACAGCCGTGGAAGCCATGTTTCGTATGAGACACGTTCAAAAGAGCGTAGTATTTTTTGCGTCACATTAAACCGCTGATCTGCTGAAGGATTTTGTCCTGCCATATTGTCTTCCACCGTATAGCGTAAGAAAAAATGCCGATCTCACGTGAGCGGGCGCCTCACCAGGTGCGACCGCCACTGGCCTGGCCTGCGTGTGAACTCGCGCTACCCGCGGAGGTCGCAGAAAATATTCAGTCGAAATACCGACCGCATGTGGGCATGCGCCTGGTGAGAAGTGAAGGACGTCGACCAGCTTTACCTTCCAAACACACTCCCGAGCGTTCGTGCGCTATCTGGCGCGTGCGGTTCTACTCTGTGGTTCACGAGCATTCGCGCCTGAAGCGGGGAGCACAGACACTAAGTTCGCGAAAAAGACGCCAAGTATGCGAAATCCAATGCCGCTTGCGCTGGCTTGTGCTAACAAGGTACATTTAGGGCGACATGTGAAGCGCTGCGGAGAAAACGATCCGGGCCTGATAGAAATTCTGAACTTTCAGCGAGAAGTTCGAAAATCTTGTTGAGGCACAACATCCTGTTCCAAATAGGGGGGATGGGCCGCCAGCTCTTCTGTTTCTGCAGCTTGGCACAACTACTGCAAGGTGCACTAATTTCTTCCTGCTTTTCCGAATGTGCGCACTTTCAGTCTGGGAAACTAAACCGTTGAGGAAAAGTCTTTGTCAATCCTGACCTCGCCTGATTTGAGGTACTTTATTTTTTGGGCAAAAGCTTAGACCCCCTATTTTTGAGCTAGAAATAGAAGTGGTACAATTACGAGTTTGAGAAGGTAAGCTAAAATACGACCTACGCGATGAGCCCGTTCAATAGCGCGAACTTCGTGTTTCGATTCTAAGAACAAAATTCTCTTACAAAACGCTACGATTGTACATTGTCTTCATGTTTAACTTCATCAAGACCCTTGATGATACGACTCTTTCTGAGCCTGCAGTTACTTCTATTATTATCGACGCGATCTCCAATGGACCTTTAAACATCAGCATTAAATTCCTTAACTGAGTAATTACATATGAATAATCTCTCTCGAAGAAATCATCAGCACGGTTATGCTGATTGATTCTGTCGGAAACCACAGTGATCACGCCTCATTGATATATTCTTTTCTAAGAACGCAATTGACTATTCTCCCCCTATTTCTCCGCAGTCAAATCGGCCTTCTCATAGTTCCACAAGTAACAGCAAATATACTGCCTTGTTTTCATGAAATAGGCCTGCAGCTAATTTCGCAGTGCCGGGTACGTAACCATGACCATAATTTACCTGAGCAAAGTTAAAACATCAGTTTGTTCTGCTCTGAAAGGCACAGAAATAAATTTACATTTCAGCGCCGTACAAAGGGTGCTTCGTAAACATGAATTAGCGTTCTGTTTGAGTTCATGCTCACAGGTTTGTTTTGCATCACCATCTTTATTCGTTTCTGCCTCATGCATAATTTTAATAATTGCTTCTGCTCAATTATTTACTGTAAGCCAAACATCTCATACGCAGTTTGGGAGTATCAAATTAACATATCTAAGAATAGACGACTCGCTT
This sequence comes from Haemaphysalis longicornis, assembly GCA_013339765.2. Classification (NCBI taxonomy): domain Eukaryota; kingdom Metazoa; phylum Arthropoda; class Arachnida; order Ixodida; family Ixodidae; genus Haemaphysalis; species Haemaphysalis longicornis. The sequence continues at coordinate 133,193,595 of CM023452.1, read as the reverse complement.
TTCAGCGACTTTGATCTTGACTCCATCAATTTTAACGTAAATAATCAATCTAACAACATTGTTAGAGCAGGGTTCTGGACATGGCACTCAAAAGCCACCACGATGTGAACTCCTCAAGAAAGCATGAGAAATACATTATTCTAAAGCAACTCACGGTTGAAGAATATCGGGACCAAGAATATTTTCTTTCGTTTACAAAACACATGTCCTGTAGCTGGAACTATGCACTGGAATTATCAGTTGCATGCCACAAGTATATTGCTGTCTAGCTGTGCATCAGCAACTAGCCCATTTTACCGACGAGCACACTGGTTTGTCTTGCCATGGTGATTGTCTTCAGTACCACAACATGTTTTGGCATTGTATCAGTGCAAGCTGAGTTAGAAGACCTCTTTCGGTACGTTACGTGCAATCGTATAGCATGCGGTTCGAGACGATATAGCTACTCCTGTAACGCACTAAGACAAAACTGCCTCGCGTATCATGGTCACTGCCTTGCATATAAAGTGCACGTTGACATCGAGGCAAAAGCGTCACAACTCACAAGCCATCTCTCAGCGTTGTTTTAAGTAGGGTCGTAAAGCAACCGCTGTAATAACGACTTCAGAGTTCTGGTTCAGCTTAAAGATGCTCAATATCATTCCGACGATTTCTAACTGGTCTGATTTGATAATATTTTCGCAACTGAGAACTCTGCACCGCGACATAACTTATAGCGGTTGATTTTTTTACTTGGTAGAATTTTTCGAACCTTCGAACATTTAAATTGCCCACTGGTTTTCTTGATCGTTTCTGCTTTCCCAAAGGCTGAGGCTGTGATTCTCACTCACGTATCAATGGTGTACGAATTTCGCGATATGGACATCAGCCGCCAAACAACGTAATTCCCGATGTCATTCTTGACCGATCGACCAATCTTTTAAATAAACTTTTCCTTCCAGAGCAAAATAAAATATAATAGAACAATCTTTTCAAGCAGCTTTAAGTTCGTAAATAACCAGTACTTGTATTTTACCCTTCAAAGAGGATTAAGAGCTCTCGTGGAAACTAAGATTAATAAAGAATTGAGAACGTTATAGGGTTATGTTCTCCCAGGTTCCCCGAACAACACAGTTTTTGTCTCTGTGATGTGGGAAACGCGACTTTTTTATTAAATTAGGCCAATTTGCTTGATATATCCCAACCGGCACAACGTGACTTTACTGTAATTTTGGCCTAAATACTTTACTTTACGTAAATATCTTTACTTAACTTACTTACCTAAAACTTTACCGAAATACCTTTACCAAAAGTGACTTTACTTAAATTGATATAAATGTAATTTCTCACTCTTTATTGGAGTTCCGCCAAATCGCGAAAATTATATTTCTTAAATCGTGCTCGTTTATTGCTCCCTCCTATGGTTTCCTTTGTCAATCTCGAAATTCTGGATTTTCCGAAATGCATCATTTGCCTAGACTATTTGAGACGTAGTTTTCAACTTCGTTTTCTACAGCTTTTTTTACAGATACTAGGCTTTCTAGATTTCATGAAACTCGTGGGGTGAAAATTATTGTCGCCAGGTGCACAGAATCGCCCAGGAGACGGGAGCGAGCTTCCAGAAAGTCAAGAATCAGCAGCGCAACAGTGTTCTCAGAAATGAGAAACGACCACCCACCCACCAAGAAAACAGCCGCTCCGCAGCAGGTAAAAGTAGGGTAGGGGCCTAACCGTTGCCTGCTTGCTCTGGGGAGCGAGAGACACTAACTGACCAGGGTCATATTCGCGTGGCAGCACTTTTATAAAGGGCGGGACCAATGAGTCACAAGCAAGTTCAGAAACACCTGAACGTAAGGCCTAGCTTATATGTCGTGTTCATGTTAATAACAGTTGTACCGACCTCCTGTTTCCGGTGCTATAATGGCAGAAAGAATCATCACCGTTGACAGGCCATAATAATTACCAATTACAAAAAGACACTGCACCAGTAAAAAATGTAAATTTGGATTATTTGACTACTACAAAAAAACAGAAAAATACACAAACATGCAAAGATAGCTGCTTTAGAGACCCCTGACATAGTTTTTAAGCGCGTTTACAATTTCAGTTACATTTCTTTATATTTTTACGATTTTAACGTCTTTGTAGTTTTATTGTGTTACATTAGGTGTTTATGTTTGCACTGCTACCTAAATGTCTTTCCCCTTGTATCCGCTTTAAAGAAAATAATAACTGAGTACACCAAAACTAGACAGGCTGAGAGCTGGCTCATTTCGTTAGACTAAGCGCTGGCTTTTGACAGAGTAGAACACAACTATATCTTCGCAACATTAATAGCTTTCGGATACCCACAACAGTTTATCAACATATTGGCAATTCATTATGAAAATATGCAGAGTGATCTAGTAATAAACAAACAGGTAGTAACTAGTTTGAGCGTAACAAGAGGTGTCCGGCAAGGGTGCCCACTTTCCCCATTACTCTTCGTTTTAGCAATAGAACCTTTCTTAAAAAGTGTAGAAAATAACACACACGTTCAAGGTTTACAGTTACCAGGGAGCCACACAGTTACCATAAGAGCATAAGCTGACCATGTTACTTCGTACTTAAGGGATGAATACAGTCTAGTACATGCACTCAACTGCTTCGAGGAGTACTTCGAGCTAGCTGGTGCGAAACTGAACTGCACGAAACGTAAAGCCTTAAAATGAGCACTGACACGAAAATTTCGTTACACTTTTATTGCTTTTATCGATGCCCAATGGCCTGGGGGACCTGCACCAGTACTCCAAATAAAATACTTCAGCGCGCAATAGTTAATTACATTGAATGGCATGAAAATTGTTTGTTTCAAATCCCCGCGCTTTTTACCCCACCGGCGCATATGACAGAATCCCTGGCTGAACTCACCGCTGTGTGCGGACGTCACCGGCGTCCGCTTGAGAGGGTGTTGCGCCCGCTCGCCGCTCGTGGGGCCGCGCGCGTGAAGTGACGTCATTAGTTTTTGAGGATCGCTGTCGCTTCACTTCTTTTTCATCTCCTGGAGTGATGTCACGCTGATGTCCATTTGCTCAGTGCCGCTCCGCGCGCTGCTCCGTCAGCGCGATAAATGAGATCCAATTGAACTATGTTCTTCGCGTCGCAGGCCGCTGATATTTCAGACAGGGTATTTTGTTGAGTCATCATCATCATCATCATTACCAGCTTGTCTACGCCCACTGCAGGGCAAAGGCCTCTCCCAGTCTTCTCCAATTACCTCGGTCCTGTGCCAACTGTGACCAATTTATCCCCGCAAACTTCTTGATCTCATCTGCCCCCATCTATTTTCTGCCGCCCCTGCAAGCGCTTGCCTTCTCTAGGGATCCACTCTGTTACCCTTAACGACCAGCGGTTATCTTGCCTTCGCATTACATGCCCTGCCCACGTCCATTTCTCTCTTCTTAATTTCTACCAATATGTCTTTAACACCAGTTTGCTCCCTGACCCACTCCGCTCTCTTCTTGTCCCTAATGTTACACCTATCATTTCCGCTCCATTGCCCGCTGAGTCGTTCTCCATTTAAGTTGAACCCTCTTAGTCAGCCTCCAAGTTTCTGCCCCGAGGTGAGTACCGGTAATATGCAGCTGTCATACACTTTCTTCTTCAGCGACAATGGTAGGCTCCTATTCATTATCTGGGAATGTCTGCCATATGCACCCCACCACCCCATTCTGATTCTTCTAATTATCTCTGCCTCATGGTTGGGATCTGGGGTCACAACTTGGCCTAAGTAGATATATTCGCTTACCACTTCCACAGCCTCGCCACCTATCTCAAACTGCTGTGCTGTCCCGAGGTTATTGATCATTACTTTAGTTTTCTGCATATTAATTTTCAGGCCCACGGTTCTACTGTGTTCGCCCAGTGCAGAAAGCATGCTTTGCAATTCGTCCCCCGAGTTACTTAGCAAGGCAACGTCATCAGCAAATCTGAGGTTACTGAGGTATTCTCCATTAACCCTTACTCCCACCTGTTCCCAATCCAGCGTTCTGAATATTTCTTGTAAGCATGCTGTGAATACATTGGAGAGATTGCGTCTCCTTGTCTGACACCCTTCCTTATAGGTATTTTACTGCTCTCCTTATGGAGGATGATGGTAGCTGTAGACCCATTGTAGATATCCTCTAGTATTCTTACGTATTGCTCATCTACCCCCTGGTTCCGTAATGCCTGAATGACTGCTAGGGTTTCGACCGAGTCAAATGCTTTCTCATAATCTATGAAGGCTAAATATAGGGGTTCATTATACTCAGCGCACTTCTCTATCACCTGATTGATCGTGTGAATACTGTCCATTGTTGAGTAATCTTTACGGAACCCTGCTTGTTCTTTAGGTTGACTGAAATCTAAGGTTGCAGAGATTCGGTTAGCGATTACCTTGGTAAATACCTTGTAGACGACTGACAGTAAGCTGATCGGCCTGTAATTTTTCAAGTCCATCATGTCGCCTTTCTTATGGATTAGGATGATGTTCGCGTTCTTCCAAGATTCCGGTACCATTGCGGTCTTTAGGCATTGCGTATACAGGTTTGCCAGTTTTTCAAGTACAATTTCTCCGCCATCCTTCAAGAGGTCTGCTGTTATCTGATCCTCACCAGGTGCTTTGCCCCCTTTCATTTCTTTCAAAGCCTTCTTTACTTCTTCGGTCGTTACTGGTGGGATGTCTATCTCCTCTGGCATATCGGGCATAGAAAAAATACTGCAGACGTTTTCTAGATTTAAGGAAGCGGGGTCTATTATTTGGTGGTAGATGCTCGATTGGCTGGTGGTGTGCCATTCAGGGATGCCAGAATTTCTCAAAACGTCTACGGCTTTGCTTGTGGATGAACTACAGCGGTGTAAGCCATGTTTCGTATGAGACACGTTCAAAAGAGCGTAGTATTTTTTGCGTCACATTAAACCGCTGATCTGCTGAAGGATTTTGTCCTGCCATATTGTCTTCCACCATATAGCGTAAGAAAAAAGGCCGATCTCACGTGAGCGGGCGCCTCACCAGGAGCGACCGCCACTGGCCTGTCCTGCGTGTGAACTCGCGCTACCCGCGGAGGTCGCAGAAAATATTCAGTCGAAATACCGACCGCATGTGGGCATGCGCCTCGTGAGAAGTGAAGGACGTCGACCAGCTTTACCTTCCAAACACACTCCCGAGCGTTCGTGCGCTATCTGGCGCGTGCGGTTCTACTCTGTGGTTCACGTGCATTCGCGCCTGAAGCGGGGAGCACAGACACAAAGTTCGCGAAAAAGACGCCAAGTATGCGAAATCCAATGCCGCTTGCGCTGGCTTGTGCTAACAAGGTACATTTAGGGAGACATGTGAAGCGCTGCGGAGAAAACGATCCGGGCCTGATAGGAATTCTGAACTTTCAGCGAGAAGTTCGAAAATCTTGTTGAGGCACAACATCCTGTTCCAAATAGGGGGGATGGGCCGCCAGCTCTTCTGTTTCTCCAGCTTGGCACAACTAGTGCAAGGTGCACTAATTTCTTCCTGCTTTTCCGAATGTGCGCACTTTCAGTCTGGGAAACTAAACCGTTGAGGAAAAGTCTTTGTCAATCCTGACCTCGCCTGATTTGAGGTACTTTATTTTTTAGGCAAAAGCTTAGACCCCCTATTTTTGAGCTAGAAATAGAAGTGGTACAATTACGAGTTTGAGAAGGTAAGCTAAAATACGACCTACGCGATGAGCCCGTTCAATAGCGCGAACTTCGTGTTTCGATTCTAAGAACAAAATTCTCTTACAAAACGCTCCGATTGTACATTGTCTTCATGTTTAACTTCATCAAGACCTTTGATGATACGACTCTTTCTGAGCCTGCAGTTACTTCTATTATTATCGACGCGATCTGCAATGGACCATTAAACATCAGCATTAAATTCCTTAACTGAGTAATTACATATGAATAATCTCTCTCCAATAAATCATCAGCACGGTTATGCTGATTGATTCTGTCGGAAACCACAGTGATCACGCCTCATTGATATATTCTTTTCTAAGAACGCAATTGACTATTCTCCCCCTATTTCTCCGCAGTCAAATCGGCCTTCTCATATTTCCACAAGTAACAGCAAATATACTGCCTTGTTTTCATGAAATAGGCCTGCAGCTAATTTCGCAGTGCCGGGTACGTAACCATGACCATAATTTACCTGAGCAAAGTTAAAACATCAGTTTGTTCTGCTCTGAAAGGCACAGAAATAAATTTACATTTCTGCGCCGTACAAAGGGTGCTTCGTAAACAGGAATTAGCGTGCTGTTTGAGTTCATGCTCACAGGTTTGTTTTGCATCACCATCTTCATTCGTTTCTGCCTCATGCATAATTTTAATAATTGCTTCTGCTCAATTATTTACTGTAAGCCAAACGGCTCATACGCAGTTTGGGAGTATCAAATTAACATATCTAAGAATAGACGACTCGCTTCTCAGCGACTTTGATCTTGACTCCATCAATTTTAACGTAAATAATCAATCTAACAACATTGTTAGAGCAGGGTTCTGGACATGGCACTCAAAAGCCACCACGATGTGAACTCCTCAAGAAAGCATGAGAAATACATTATTCTAAAGCAACTCACGGTTGAAGAATATCGGGACCAAGAATATTTTCTTTCGTTTACAAAACACATGTCCTGTAGCTGGAACTATGCACTGGAATTATCAGTTGCATGCCACAAGTATATTGCTGTCTAGCTGTGCATCAGCAACTAGCCCATTTTACCGACGAGCACACTGGTTTGTCTTGCCATGGTGATTGTCTTCAGTACCACAACATGTTTTGGCATTGTATCAGTGCAAGCTGAGTTAGAAGACCTCTTTCGGTACGTTACGTGCAATCATATAGAAATGCGGTTCGAGACGATATAGCTACTCCTGTAACGCACTAAGACAAAACTGCCTCGCGTATCATGGTCACTGCCTTGCATATAAAGTGCACGTTGACATCGAGGCAAAAGCGTCACAACTCACAAGCCATCTTTCAGCGTTGTTTTAAGTAGGGTCGTAAAGCAACCGCTGTAATAACGACTTCAGAGTTCTGGTTCAGCTTAAAGATGCTCAATATCATTCCGACGATTTCTAACTGGTCTGATTTGATAATATTTTCGCAACTGAGAACTCTGCACCGCGACATAACTTATAGCGGTTGATTTTTTTACTTGGTAGAATTTTTCGAACCTTCGAACATTTAAATTGCCCACTGGTTTTCTTGATCGTTTCTGCTTTCCCAAAGGCTGAGGCTGTGATTCTCACTCACGTATCAATGGTGTATCAATTTCGCGGGTTACATTAGCCGCCAAACAATGTAATTGCCGATGTCATTCTTCACCGATCGACCAATCTTTTAAATAAACTTTTCCTTCAAGAGCAAAATAAAATATATTAGAACACTCTTTTCAAGCAGCTATACGTTCATAAATAACAGTACTTGTATTTTACAATTCAGAGAAGATTTTGAGCTCTCTTCGGAACTAGGAATAATAAAGAATTAAAAAGGTTATAGGGTTAGGTTCTCCCAGGTTTCCCAAAGAACACAGTTTTGGCTCTGCGATCTGGGAAAAGCAACATTTTTGGTTAAATAAGACAAATTCGCTTGATATATCCCACCCTGCAAGACGTGCCTTTACTGTAATGTTTGCCTAAATACTTTACGTTACCTAAATACCTTTACTTAACGTACTTACCTAAAACTTTACTTAAATATCTTTACCAAAAGTAACCTTAATAAATTCATATAAATGTAATTTCTGACTCTTTGTTGGAGTTCCGCCAAAGCGCGAAAATTAAATTTTTATGGTGCTCGTTTCTTACGCCTTCCTATAGTTTCCTTTGTCAATCTCAAAATTCCGGATTTTCCGAAATGCCCCTTTTGCCTAGACTATTTTCGACGTAGTTTTGCACTTCGTTTTCTACAGCGTTTTTTACAGATACTAGGCTTTCTAGGTTTCATAAAATGCGTAGGGTACAAATTATTGTTGCAGGTGCACAGAATAGCCAAGGAGACGGCAGCGAGCTTCCAGAAAGTCAAGAATCAGCGGCGCAACTGTGTTCTTAGAAATGAGGAACGACCGGCCCCACCAAGAAAAAAGCCGCTCTGCTGCAGGTAAAAGGAGGGTAGGGGCCTAACCCTTGTCTGCTTGCTCTGGGGAGCGAGAGACACAATCTCCGCAGGGTCAAATTCACCGGGCAACACTTTTAGTAACGGGCGCGACCAATGTGTCAAAAGCAGGTTTAGAAGCACCTGAACGTAAGGTCGCACTAATATGTCGTGTTCGCGTTAATAACAGTTGTGCCGAACTCCTGTTTTCGTTGCTATAATGGCAGAAAGAATCATCGCCGTTGACAGGCCAAAATAATGACTAATTACAAAAAGACAGTGCTGCAGTAAAAAATGCAAACTTGGAATTTTGGCTACTGCAAAAAAAATCCAAAAATAACAAACATGCAAAAACAGCAGCTTTACAGACTGTTGACGAAGTTTTTAAGCGCGTTAATAAATATATATACACCTTTTTATATTTTTTAACAATTTTAACTTTTTTAGTTTCATCTTTTTACTTAAAGTGTTTATGTTTGCATTCCTATAGAAACGTTCTTTGCTCTTGTATCCGCCCTAAAGATAGACATAACGGTCCCCGCATAGCTCGTCCACTAAGAATTTAGTGCGGAAGCCGGAGTGCAAGTTTTTTTTCTTTTGGGGAGAAAGACGGAGAGGGTAGCTTGGGCTTTCATGCGGCTCCCAACCCGCATGGGGGGATACCGCCTTCCATGCATGAAGGCAATGTGCAGCGTCCTGGCGTAGCGTAGGTTTGTAGATTTGACGCGAAACCCGGACTACATAGGAAGCAGCTTTCTAAACTACGTTCTGGGCGCATCGAGAGGTGTGTTTTACAGTGACCCTTACATCGGCCGTTTGCAGAGGAACCGCCACCGTTCTACACCTATGTCACGAAAACATTTCGAGAACTGTTAGCACAGATCCCCGACTCGGAAATTTCGGACATTGCCGCAAGCGAACTTTGCGAGCAACTTCCTGTTGCGGAACTCACTGCAGAGCACAAAGCGCGCTCTTAAAAGGCGCGCTGGAGGCAGCTCACTTCTTCGGTCCTCCGAGAGGACGTCAAAAATTTCGGGTGGGAGCGTGGTTGGGGCGTTCTGCCCACTACAGACCGCTTGACAGCGTGGGGCGTAACTCCGTCAGCGCGGTGCCCCTCAATGCGGACAAAATGAAACTTTACGACACGCAATCTTTAAGTGTTCTGTAGCGAGGACGTTTTGGACGCTAATGTCCAGGATGTTTAAAGTACGGCTAAGGGAGCGCACAAAATCTCGCGATGCCCTAGTAACATTTCTATTATGTGTGGGGGCCCTGGTTATGTGCCCCATGTTGCTGCGCGTGCGCACGCGTCTGATCGAACACCTGGAAGCGGAGACCGCCACGCTGGGGGAAGAGGCGTTCCTCCTGCGTTGGTCGTGCCACTTCATCAAGGTGAACAACGCTCGTTGGGAAATAAGAATACTTGAATATTAGCCCTGCAACCATACTAAAACAAGTTAGAAAATTAGCCTTGTAACCAGACTAAATGCGATACATAGTTATCTGCAGTGTTCACTTTACCATGTGTGTATCTGTAACTATGTAAGCCTGTATCACTTCTACCCACATTCGTGGTGTTTCAACCCTGAAACTACTGTTGGCATTTGCCAACAACTCGACTTTCTACTCTGTTTATGTTGTACCCTGCGTGGTACAAAATGTTACAACTTGTGTGTAGGCCAGCGGGAGCCACTTCTGGATTGTTGTTTTTGTGTGTGTTTCCCTTTTGTAATGTATATTTGTTACCCGATGCGTCGTTCCATCGAGGAATGTTATGTATCTGCTTCGATGGACAAAAAAACCTCTTCACAACAGTGTAGACCGAAACTAGACAGGCTAAAGGCGGGCTCATTTCTTGAGACTAAGCGCCGGCGTTTGACAGAGTAGAATACAACTATATCTTCGCAGCATTAATAGCTTTCGGATAGCCACAACAGTTTATCAACATATTGGTAATTCTTTATGAAAATATGCAGAGTGATCTAGTAATAAACACACAGGTCCCAGCAAACCACGTTACGTCGTGCAGATATCCCGGAGACGTCAGCAATCGACATTGCAGATGTCCAGGAGTCGTACCGTTGGGATCAAAGTTACATATATTTAACGTTGCTACAACGGCAAAAAACCCGTCCAAATCACACAAAGCATAACGTACAATAGACTTCTCATGGTACTTTTAAACGCTGTTTACGGGACGTTACTTTAGTGGTACGTCTTATGGATATTGTCGTCGTACGCATGCAAGACGTATATATGATGATGACGGCTTAAGTTTAATGGCGCAAGGCCGACATGGGCGAAGAGCGCCAAATACAAGGTTATTAGATAAGGAGGGAAATCGGATAAAGTCAGTTAAATACTATGAGCACGTCTGGTGTAAAGGGCCAGGGTGAAGAACGTGAGTGGTTAAAAAATAAATACGGTGGCTGGTGTATAGGACCAGGGGTAAAACTATGGGTGATAAGAGATGAGTTGTAAGAAATGAACTTCAGATAGGAACCTTAAGGTTCGCTGAACAGAGAACATGGCTTCATCTCCTAAGAAGTATGACGGGTGTGGTGGAATATGTCGTGTGTGTAGTAGTGGGAAGTGTTTTCGTCGTGTAATGTCGAGTGCCTTACATTGTATGAGGATGTGGATCACGGATAGGGCCTCTCCGCACCTGCTGCACAGAGGTCTTGGAGACCCCGTGAGAAGGTGCGAGTGCGTTGCATGAGTGTGCCCTATCCGTAATCTAGCCAAGGCGACTTCAGTGTATCTATTACGTGTGTCGGTGGTGTATGGTCCCAAGTGTGGTTTTATTACGTGTAACTTGTTGTCTGTTTGTTCACTCCAGTGTGTTTGCCATGTTTTGCGAAGTTGTTGTCTGATGTGTGGTTTCACGTCGGTGTAGGGTAATGTGGTTATGTCTACTGTATTCGAGAGTGTAGCAGCAGCAGCCATTCGGTCCGCTGCTTCGTTCCCGGCTATACCACTGTGGCCAGGGACCCAGCAAAGAACCAGTTCAAATTTGCGTACATACACCGACATAATACCCTTGACTATTAGATTTACAACGTGATTTTTTGAAGACTTTGTTGACGACAACGCCCGCACGACACTGAGGGAGTCTGTATATATAATGGATTGTGGGATGTGACTTTGAAGGATATGATTAACAACAAGAAGTACACCATAAGCCTCTGCCGTAAAGATACTGGTATTACTGTTAAGAGTTCTAGTGACATTAAGGCCGGGCCCATGCGCCGCGCAGGACACAGAGGTGGCAGTTTTAGAGGCGTCCGTATAAAATTCGGAAAATTGATACTTCTGCTCCAAATACAAGAAGTGCTGCAGAATTGCACATGTGGGAGCTCGGTTTTTATCTACATGTGTGAAGGATGTGTCGCATGATACAGGGCGGAGATGCCATGGTGCTATAAAATCTGTTTGAGAACTTTGTATGGTGTCTAAAAAGGAGACAGAAAGCTCTGACGCTTCCTCTCTAACTCTGTAAGAGAAGGGCGCAGAGAACGATGGTCGGTTTAGGAGTAGTGCAGTCTGAGACGTATCATAAAAAGCCGATTTAAAAGGATGGTGTGGCATAGATAAAATTTTTAAAAGCAAAAAGAAGATCTGTGTATGCTCGCTGACGTTGTAGGTTCCACTTATTACACTCCACATAGAGGCTTTCGACCGGGCTAGTCCGGAAGGCGCCACATGCCAACCGGAGCCCCAGATGAAGCACTGGGTCCAGCATTTTGAGGGATGTCTTACTTGCTGACCCATAAACAACGCTTCCATAGTCTAATCGTGAACCTATCAGGCTGGTAAAAACACGTAAAAGAAGTTGTTTGTCAGCCCCATATGAAGAGTGGGAGAGAACCTTGAGTATATTCATGGCCTTTAAGCATTTATGTTTAAGTTGTTTTATGTGTGGAATGAACGAGAGCTTTTCGTCAAGGACTACACCTAAAAACTTGTGTTCATTTCTGACTGGAATTGAGACACCATTGAGTTTGATGTCTGGATCCGGCCGAATGCCGCGCCTTTTCGAAAACAAAACACAAGTACACTTCACTGGATTAAATTTAAAACCGTTGCTATCTGCCCAGCCAGCTAGCTTGTTAACACCAAGCTGGACTTGGCGCTCGCAGATAGACAGGTTACAAGACTTAAAGGATAATTGCACGTCGTCTACATAGATTGAGCAGGAAATGGTTGGTGGCAGAGCCTTCCGAAGAGAGTTCATTTTTACAATAAACAACGTGCAAATCAAAACTCCACCTTGCGGAACACCGTTTTCCTGCACATGAACTCTAGAGAGTGCAGTTCCAACTCGCACGCGAAACGTTCTTTCAGAGAGGTAACTGGCAAGCGTGTTCCACATGTTACCCGACATACCAAAGGACTTCAAATCGCTGAGGATGCCGTACCGCCAAGCAGTGTCGTACGCCTTTTCAAGATCAAAGAATACTGTCATACAGTACTGCTTATGGAGGTAAGCATCTTTAATATATGACTCTAACGCAACGAGTTGATCGTTCGTAGATCGCCCCGCCCTAAAGCCTGCCTGACAGCTCTCGAGAAGACCGTTGTACTCTAAGAAGTACACGAGTCTCCTGTTTATCATCTTCTCGAAGAGCTTACACAGGCAGCTTGTCAGGGCAATGGGGCGATAACTGGCGGGAGAAGGGAAAGGGGCCTTCCCTTCCTTTAGGAAAGCCACTACTATAGGGCCCCCCTCCAAGAGCGTGGGAAGTGCCCCGAAAGAAATATTTTATTGTAGAGGTGAAGAAGTGTTTCAAGTGTGTCTGCATGTAAGTGTTGTATCATTGTGTATGAAATCCTGTCTGCACCTGGAGCTGAAGGTTTACAAGTACCAAGTGCGACCTTCAGCTCATGAAGTGAAAAGGGGGTGTTATAGGATGAGTTCGACTTATTAGTGTCTCGCAAGGACTTCTTCTCACATGATGCTTTGTGTTTAATGAAAGTGTTGGTGTAGTGTGCTGAACTGGACACGTGTTCGAAGTGTTGTGCAAGTTGTGGTTAGCCTGGTCTTCCAGTAGTGTCCCCTGTTGTACTAACCAGGGGCAGGCTGTGTGTCTGTTGTCCTTTTAGTTTTCGTATTCGTGTCCAGACTTTTCGCGTGTCAGTGTATGAGTTGATGGAATGAGGAAGGAGCGCCAACCTCTCCCTTTTCGCCTCACGACGCACTCGCTTCCCAAAAGCCTTTGCCCGTTTAAAAGAAATGAGGTTATGGTGACGTGGGGAACCGGCGAAGGACACCCACGCCTTGTTCTGGGCCTCTCGCGCCCGCCTGCAGTCCTCGTTCCACCAGGGCCTCCTTGGGGTGCGGGACCCACTGGAGGCCTGGGGAATGGACTTTTCGGCAGCGTCGAGGATGTGCGGCCGTGACGAGTTGGGCGGGCTTCCTCCACGTGTAGGTGTTTTATGGATGTGTGGTGTAGTTGAGATGTTTGTGTGAATGTGCTCCAGTTTGCTTTTGATTCATTAAACCCTTTTATGGGAAGATGGACTGCTCGGGCCTATACCTATATACGTTAATGAAGTGGGGAAGTGGTCCACTACCATATGGGTCCGTGCCCACACCCCACTCAAGACATGGAAAGAGAACTGCGGAACCAATAGCCAAGTCAAGATGCGAGTATGTATTGATGTCCTAAGTTATGGTATGTAGGCCTGTTTTTTGTGGAAAAGGCATGCTCCTGAAGATGTAAGAAACTTCTCTATCAGGCGGACCTCGGGCATCCGTTCTAGAGGAGCCCCAAAGAGAGTTGTGTGCATTAAGGTCGCCTAGTTATGATGTATGGCTCGGGCAGCTGGTCGACCAGCGCCTCGAAGTCAGAGCTCAGAAGTGCTCATCAGGACGAATGTAAATGGAGCATACCGTTATCAACCTATTAAAAATTATTGTGCGTATTGCTACAGCCTCAAGGACGGTGTTGAGAGCGACAGGGTGGCATGCTAGGGATTTCCGGGCTATTATGGCTACACCGCCCTGAAGAGTGTGTGCAAGCCATCCCTGTCCTTTCTGAAGACCATGTACCTATTTAAGAAATTTGTGTGCCTTGGAATTCAAATGCGTCTCCTGAAGACACATCACACTTGGCTGATTAGCATGCAGTATTTCGTATACATCGTCAAGATTTTTAAGAAGGCCTCTACAGTTCCATTGAATTATGTTTTCTCTTCCCATTATTTAGTGTTGGAGCTACTGGAGTGTGTGTGTTTGTTTTTGTGTTGTCTTTCGGGGCTGTGAGTCTCGTCTTTTTTGGCTTGTCGGGAGGCTTTGGCGTCGGGACGCGTTCCTTGCGCTGCGTTGCAGGCAGAACGGCCCGACATCCATGTCGTCGTCGGATGTCCGAGGGGTGCCCGACGGACCGGGCCCCCCGGACTTGGCCCCCCCTTGGGAGCCCTTCGTTTGAGCCGCCACCGCCGAGGGCGTCCGGGGCGCCAGAGGTGGCACGGGCGGTGCGGTGGCGGTGGGAACTGGTGCGGGGCCCGTGGTGTCCATCACCTCGGTACCCTCCAACGCACTGGAGGATGGGGAGACAGAGGCGGGAGCGGCACCGGTCCCGACGGAAGAGGTTGCCACCACAACCGCTGCTGCCTCAGCAAGCGGCGTGGTGGCGGGTTGGGCTGCCAGAGGCAACCCAGGGGGGGGGGGGGGGGAGGGACCAGGTCAGACTCGCTGAAGTGGGTCCCTGTGGAAACGAGACGCCGCTCCGCCCCCGGCGAGCTGCGTCGGCGTACCTCCCCAGGGGGAAAGAGGCGAACCTCTTTCGCGCCTCTGGGAAGGTAAGGTTCTCAGTGACTTTCACCTTGATGATCTCCTTCTCCTGTTTGAATTTCTCGCATGTTCTAGAGTAGGCCCCGTGGGGCCCCTGGCAGTTAGCACACATGAGGGTTTGCGATGGGCAGTTGTCTGATGGATGATCGTGTTGTGCGCACTTGGCGCATGTTAGTCGACCACGGCAGGCGGTAGTGCCATGCCCAAACCGCTGGCATTTAAAACACCGGCGGGGGTTGGGGATGTATGGCCTGACGGGGCAATGAATGAAACCTGCATTTACTGATTCAGGAACTGTGGAATGGTCAAAAGTCAATATTACATGTTTTGTTAGGATTTCCTTGTTATCTCTACGAATCATGATACGCCTCACTGCTGTCACACCTTGGTCCTTAAGGCCTTCCAACAGATCGGTGTCAGTTTCATTCATTAGATCTGACTCAGAGATCACACCCTGGGAGCTATTAAGGCTGCGGTGGGGTGTGACCCTGATGTCGAGATCTGCGATGCGAGTTTGAGTCAAGAGATTTGTAGCTTGTTGCTTGTTATTCACTTCTACAAGAACTTCTCCTGTTCTGAGTTTTTTGGCTTTGTAGGACTGACCAACAATGCCCTCAAGAAATTTGGAGATCAGGAAGACAGACTTTGTGGCAAGGGGGTTCGACGGATCAACAGATTCGATTACCAAAAACCTAGCATAGTTGTCCGGCTTTCGGAAACTCGTCGTTGGCAATGGAGGAAAGGATACTTCGGTGCGGCCCCTTTAAGGGGGCCGATCTTTGGATTTGGAAAATTTGGAAGGCATATATCATAGTATAAAAGCAGGGAGACGGGGGTACTTTCTCCTTTGACCTTACCCTGGTAGTCAAAGAGGTCCCGGAGCTCCCTGCCTGGTAGACAGGCAGGGAGCCCATCGGCCGGAGCTTGACCAAGGCTCCGACGGCCACCGTTCATGGTTTCTAACCCTCCACCTATAAACACATTGCCACGGTTGGATCCAGCGTATGTTTGGGGGCTCGGGGTCCGCGGTATCGCCAGTACCGTCACCAAGATTGCTCAAGGTGCCCCGTGCGGGGGCAAGACGTATATAGATGTCTGTTCTACATTGGTTTGCTGTCTTTGGCACAAGCATTATATTTTATATTCATGACTTGTGTACGTTAGTAAGATATTGTTGAGATGAACCTGTATGCCTGAAATATACATTTTTTTATACATTATTTGGAAGTTTGGCCAGCTCCTTTTCCAAGGTTGCCTGCGTGTTGTGGGCCGTTATACCGCAAATACATGTAGCTATTCAGCACTGTTTGCTGTTACTTGCACCTGCTTTCTAGATAATTGTGTTTCCACTTTTGAACTGCCGCATACTGCATGAAGTCTCATATGTGATGTGCTAAGCTGACCACACACTCTCGCTGAAGCACACGAAGCACAGATCTAAACAAGAAATGTCGCATCGAAAACAAGCAGCAGTAAGGTAACAGCAAAGCAGTCCTGATCAGCACAAGCGCCCTGGACCCTAAGACAACCGCAGTAGCGTCATCGAATTGTACCATTCAGGACGGCTGTACAGGCCTTCTGCAAATAAACTATCACAGAAACAAATAAAAAATTAAACTAATTAAATTGACAGTCTCCCATCCTATCTGTAAGTACCTGCAGCGGGGTAGTAAGAACGCTTTCAAAGTACACATAAAACACAAAAGAGTTCCGGTAAAACAGTTTATATTGACTTCGAAATTATGCAATATGCTTTCGCAACACAACCACTTTTATTTTCATTCCTATCTGCCCTGGCCGACAGGGTACACATTGTACAATAACAAAACTACTACAAATATTCATGACTATAAATAAGTCAAACACAGCAGAAAGGTTGACAAAAAAAAGAAAGAAAAGCAAACATGTAAACCCAGCGTACAAGCTCAAGATAGTTATGCAACTTGAAATATCGCAAATTAAAATAATTGGGTGAAAAATAACGTAAGAAAAGTGGGAAAACCAAGGAAATGATTGAATGGTGGTTATAAAAACACAGGAAATTTACAGAACTAAATAGTTCACATGTAGTGAAAAGTTTGTGGAACAATAAAACTAAGGCACATAGGAAACACAGAAGTTGTGTTGAGTGGTGGTTGTGAGTGCCATACATATTTACGCTACTTTAAACAAACCAACATCTAGGGAAATGGTTATGATCTATAGAAAAGGTGCGTATATAGAAATGACTGTACGGCGGTTGCAAGAGCAGTAGAAATTTACGTGATGAAATGATTCACGCTTAGTAAAATGGCAGAACAACAATAAAAGAACAAAAAACTTCAGAAACCATTTATTGAATTCTGGTCAGGAAAAGAAAAATTACACTTTTTCGATATTTCACACAAAGTTATATGATTTCGGAACAAATGAAAAAACGGGGAACACGGAAATGATTGAATATTAGTTACAAGAAGACAGATTTACATGACTACGTGATTCCCACCAAGTGATACGCTGAAAGAACAATCACACAAAATAAAAACACATGGAAGCACAGAAATAATTCAATGGTGGTTCAATAGTGCATGCCTCCATCATCAGTTATGCTAGGGATTCTTGAACAGTTTGCGTTCTTCGTTGTGGTGCCAGAAACTGCCAAAATAGTTGTAGACCGGATTGGTTTGAAAGTGAGTAAAATATAATGGTCAAAAGGCTAAAAGAAATTTATTACCGCTTCTAGCAATAAAAACTAAGAAACCGCTGGTCGTCGACAAAGCTGATATTTGCGCAGGATGTGACTGACAATAAAAATATGGTCCCTATACATTGCCTGGAGAAAGCATTGGATGTCTGTAACAACACGAAGATATCTAGTTACACAAAATGCAGGATGCCACTCGAAGGTGGAAAAAAGCGTCTTCCCTGTTTCCCAAACCAGGAGAAGTCCTGCGCCAAGTTGACCGTCAACAGTAGTTTGAGCAGGCGCACTGTGCAGACTGTTGCAGTAGCACCTCCCTTGCAATCCAGTTCATCAATCCAGGCATGGGAACAGGAAAATCTGTGTTGTTAATACAGCTTTTTAAGACTGGTTTAATACAGAATGGCCGCTTACCATTGTCCCTGAAAAAGACAGTGTATGACACCTGCATCCTACTTGTACTCGCCTACGGGGCAGAAACTTCCAGGCTAACTAAAAGGGTCTAACAAATTAAGGACGACTTACCAGGCAATAGAACGCTAGAAGACATTAAGGGAAAGGAAGAGAGCGGAGTGGATATACTTTAATGTCAGCATTGGCACGACTGAGGCAACCTTAACACTAACAATGACAGCTAATGTGAGTTACCATAAATATAAGAACTATATTTCGTGAATGGGGACTCTGAGGACATTGTAGCCCAGCTACAGCTCCCATCTGAACTTGCAACTATTTTTCTGTGTCTTCCTAACCACTTGGTGGATTGAAGTGACAATATATACACGGATGAAGCAATGTCCACAAAATGTGGTAACAGGAAACATGCATAAACCCTGACAGCGTCACTGCCATGGACGTATACTTCGTGCAGAAGAATGGCGAGGTGGGCTAGTTGGTATATATACATAACTAAACCTTCAAAAAGCACATCACTGAAACCCTCGTCATGTTGTCCTGTTCGCTTGTCCTGCTAGGCCTACATTTTTAGTTGAAGTATACGTTGTACAGCGGGAAGCATCAAAGTAGTGCAAGAAGTTTTCACAGCACATTCACATTCATATATAGTTTAAGTTGCACCAGTCAGCAGCCTGAAACGACAGGCCAGACACCAGAATCATACTTGGCCTTAACCTGCGAAATCCCAAATGCTGTGTTACTCTGATCACCAAGGTGTGTTACACACTAAATTTATTAAGCGGAAAATTCTATAAGTGGCAGAAATTTAACAGCCATTTTTGAATATTTTTACTAGGTTCTGAAAGGTTAATTTACGTTTGCGATGCTGCAGTAAGGGTACGAAGCACAACCACCGCTGCTCGTACTAGTGTACCAGTTACGACACGCGTGTAGTCCTGACGTTACAAATAAATTCGGGTTGCATACACGTTGTTCATTCCGACATTTCACGACCAAACTGAGCATTCGAAAAGATTGAACACTCAATGGAAACGCGAAAAAAGCATTCAGATAGCATTTTAATCTAATGCTGTATTCTCAGAATATACTGGATTAATATTTCATTTTAATGCTATACAAACGGCAATCATTCAATTTATTGTGCACGTTTTTTTTTTAACCGAAAACTATTATGCCGGATAAAAACGGCATCTGCAGAAACGAAACAAAAACCAATATCACGCTAAAAGTACACGATGTGCGTGTAATGCATACACGCTTATATTCGCACACGCACTTAAATTCGCACTCCAGCTTCCCGTATTTCATTTCATATCAAAGCATTCGCCTAGTAAAACACGACAGAACACAAACACTTCACCAAACACAGGGCTTGAAATTGCCCGAGAATTGATTCTGTTTACAAACGCAGCAGCCTACCGACCGAATGGTCTACCGAGAAATCTCCGCAACGCACAAAGCGAGTCCCTCATACCGTTAGGGCTAACCGCTTACGCGTACCGAAGTTCGACAGCAACTCTGCTACGTTAAATACATATGACAAGAAAACAAGGTTCACTAGTACTCACTTACCTACACTACTTGGCAGTATTTCTTTGTCCGGTAGATAAATCTATGGTAGTCAAATCACCGAAATAACGAAAGTTGGAGGCCTGCACACCCGTGCCGTCATCGGCCTGTAGCACGCGTATCGATATGGAGTGCAGTTAATACTGTCGGATGATCGGACTCGCCGCGCAGCGACTTCCCGTCTCGTGTTCATCCGAGGGAAAAACTAGTTCCTGAAAGACACCTACCTTGCTAAAAACGCGTTGCGAAATATATGCCCAAGTTATTGTAAATACAGATATTAGGTGCCAATTATATACAAGAAAACCTTGAGCGTGAGTATTTTTTAAAGAAAATAGTAATTGTACTGACTATCTAGATTACATTTATGGCAATTCAGGATCTGCGGTGGAAATACAACTGCCGTGGGGTTGCGGGCGCCGTAATTTTGCGGTTTGTTCTTAGGCCGCAACCATTTGCAGCGTATTTTCCGCGCTTTCGCGTGCCGACATCGCCCTGCGTTGACGGCGTCGGCAAAATTCCCGGCGACGTGAGCTGGCGCGGGAGGAGGAGAAGCAGAAGAAAACTTCACTGAACAGGTAGATCGAGCTTAGACGTTGGCGGGGTCTTCAGTACAGGACTCCGTTGGTGCGGAATGCCATCTTCGCCCTGTCAGCGGGCCAAAGCTACTTACGTCCGAGCTGGCAAGTTCACTCCCACTGCTCCTACGTAGCTACGCCGATATCTATGCTGCTCAGCAGATATCAGCGTCGACGCAGCGGCAGAAAGCATCCGAAAGTAGGCGACATCGTCCGGATTCCATATCCATCTCCTGGTTTGGGGTCATTACGTTCGCACAAAACAATCATTTTTTTACGTTCGGTAATTTGGTGCCTTGAGGCAAATTGCAAGCTATTTCTGTTCGATAGTGCGCAATCCTTCGTGGCTAGCTTCGCTTTCATCGGGGAGATCGGGGTATTAGGAGAGCTTTTTGCGAGTTAAATTCGGGAGCTCTGGCTACATCGCTTGTAGTGCTAGCATGAAGGGCTTGTCTCCAAGATCGGTGCGTAACGAACAAAGTTTATGAACGCCAGAAATCTAGCGGTGCATTCAATTTTATGCGCGGCTACCGTAGCTTGCATAGGGGGAACGATGAAGCGCGATAGCTTTTCTTGGCTTAAATATTGGAGCTTTGGTTACATCACTTGCAGTATTAGCATAATTGACGTCGCCTCCAAGATCGGTGCTGAAGAAACAAGCGTTAGCACTGCCGAAATTTGTCAAATACGACCAAAACGAATCACCCGACCATATTCGTTGGCAGCCTATGTTAGGGATCCAAATTATACGGTACACGCATTGTTTCCCTGCGTGGTCGAGTGGATTGCAGCTTAGGTGCTGGTGTTGAGTTTTGAAAGTCTGTGGTTCGTATTTTGGCAAAACCTCACGCATTTTTAAAGTTTTTTTTTGCAATTAGGGTGTCATCTACTTTTTTTTCAAGCCAAAAAAGGCGGAGTACCTTGCCGTTTAACCTACAAGTGACGTTTGACGGTAACCTCAGTGTCAAGGCACCACCGAAATTTGCTTTGCTCACACTTTGAATTCATGAAGCTGCAGTCGGTCGTTAACATCAAGGGTAAATCAAGTACCAAGTAGAGTTGTACTAAATGCGTCTTCGTTCATCTTCCTATCTTAATTTTTTTCAGATTGGACGGCAGTGACCCCCGTCGCCCCCCCCCCCCCCCCCGGGAAAAAACCTTACAAGGCTCGTTCGAAACGTCGCTTGTAAACGAATTCTGCGCTAAGTCCCTGCCTCTCTCCATGAGATTCGGTATTGGGCTACTGTTTTGGAGGTGAAAGGTTCAAAGAAATAGTGGTAGATGACAATACTTGCACAAAACCCCTCGGTACAAAACCCTTACAAAACACATACAGAACCCCCCCGCAACTTCAGTACAGTACGCCTGCGGAGAGTTTGAAAATAAAGTATAGAAGATATAGCTAAAATAAACGTAACTGTGATAGACATGTTCGATATAAAAAACGGACATACCAGCAACATCTGAACAATCTAAGAAAAACATGTCTAAATACCGTCCCCAAATGAAGCAGCAGCAACATCGAGAGTACGTCTTTAGCAAAGTTGAAAGAACGTCCGACCTTAAGGTACCAGCAACGTTATCTCAACATCCAAAAATTTTCGTTAAAATTTTTCATGTTGTACGGGTGACTAATAGAGATACTTTTGGGACATAGACGTTCGGATCTTTTTGGGACGTCGCAGAGATGTTAGTGGTTTGCTGTTTGAGCGTAACAAGAGGTGTCCGGCAAGGGTGCCCACTTTCCCCATTATTCTTCGTTTTAGCAATAGAACCTTTCTTAAAAAGTGTAGAAAATGACGCACACATTCTAGGTTTACAGTTACCAGGGAGCCAGACAGTTAAAATCAGAGCAAATGCTGACGATGTTTCTTTGTACTTAAGAGATGAAAACAGTCTAGTACATGCACTGAATTGCTTGGAGGAGTACTCCGAGCTAGCTGGTGCGAAACTGAACTGCACGAAAAGTAAAGCCTTAAGCCTAAGTTCCCAGGAAAAACACATATTCGGGATCGCAGTAGTCACAGGTGTACCAATTCTTGGGGTATTTGCGACTCAAACGGGGTATCGCTTAAGACATGGTATCAAGCACTTAAACAACTCCGGGAGGACGTAAATTAAGCTTTGGACTTCTCATATGCAGTTAGAAGGTATCTGGCACTAAGCGTGTTTACAGGGAAGATATGGTATATAGCAGGGACAGTCGTCCTCCCTCAACATATACCGGTCAAAATCACATATGAAATACTACGTCTCTTCTGGTCGCACAAAGCAACTTTAGTGAAAACTGGGAAACTGGGCATGCTCAAACTATTGGGAAGGTGGAACATCCCCTCAGTAACTAGCTACTCTGTGACCTACGCATTGAAAAGTGTTTTTAGGGTCCTAAGCCAGCAGACTGGGCATACAGCAAAACAGCTAAACGCATATTTTTGGGGGGCACAGGCTGCGTTATTCCTTCAGCATATCCCGAGCGGGCCTAAGGCAAATAAGGCGCCCCCCTTTTTCACCAAGGTAATAGCAGCATATAAAAAACTAACCGCTCATAATTCACAAAGAGAAATAGAAGAGGTGAAGAATGTAGAACTGGCTCAGAAACTCGATGAGACAACCCCTGACAACCTAAACGATAAACAAATAAACTTCTCCTGGCGCACGTTGATCAACACACACGTACCGGGCAAAGCCCAAAATGTAACATGGAAATACGGATGGTCAGTCCTGCCGACGAGAACTGTCTTGAATAGATGGGGCACAACAATCACAGACAAGTGTGTACACTGCAAACAGAGGGAGACAAATAAACACGCAATAATCTAATGCACAGAGGCTAAAACATTCTGGCTTATAGTGAGCAGAGCATAGAGACAACTCCGCATCGGGGACTTCCTGGAAGGCAGGAGATGTCCGAGACACCCTTTAGCAGCACTCATTATAACGATTGCTTTTCACACCTTGTGTATAAACAGGTATATGGCCGTCAAACAATCGCGCGACCGACGAAACCAGTGGAACTTGCTGATCCACATGCACACAAAACTAACAGGAAATCTGGAAGCAGAGCTCTTCTTCTTGGGGGAAGAAGAGTTCCTGAGAAAATGGTCTTGTGGGTTCATTGAGGTCCTAAACAGGCGAGTGCAACTGAGGTGCACTCCACATACGGATAGGCTTGTAAAGGTGAGGGTGCTTGATTGGCACTCCAATAATGTACGGGTTACATTTTACGGGAACATGAGGGTAGGCTTCTAAAACGCGCAGGCACCTCGGACAGCGAGACGACCCTCCCACACCTAGGTGCTTGACGCCTCATTCTACTGCAAAGTGCACGTGTTCCCAGATGTAAGCCGCGTACTTGTGTGTTTGCAGGGGTTAGTGACGTGTTGTAAATGTAAACAGCGTGCTTGTGTTGCTACTGCCAAAGGCAGTTTCAATTGCATTCTGTAAATAGAGGCATTTCTTTAGTTACCTAGTAAGTTGGGGTGGAAGAAAAAAGAAAATGTGGGCTAAATAAGTATACGTAGTAAAGCTAACAAACCACCAACGCTTTGTATTTGTGTACCTTGCAAAGTAAACCTAGTGTAAATGAAGCATCTTGTGTCAAGGGAGCGGGTGCCAGAGAGAGGAAAAGGTCCCCCCCGGACACCAGCTGCCCTCGTGGTGCAAACACCATGTACCAAGCAGTGTGTCATTTGCATTTATGTCCTTACAGTGACAATTCTTGCTGCATTTTGTGGAAAGTTACTGTTTTGTCAACAGCAAGAAGTGATGTCGTCGTGCAATGTAACGGACAGACTAATTGTATGTGCGTGGGAAATTGTAACCACAAGTGGAGTAAAATAGAAAATCCTTATGCAAAAAAATTTTTTTGTAGTTTAAACGAAGTGCGTTTGTGTGTGACTCAGAAACGTATACTTAAGTGCATACTATTTACCCTAACCGTTTAAAGGAATCTTTGCAGGGCAATAACGTTCGAACTTACCATTTATGTGGACGGCGGTACTGAATTACGTCAACGGGTGTAGTGGAGTAAAGCGGAGCGAAATTTCGGTGAGCGCCCTAAGGTAAATACAACACAGACCCATTTGTAGATCGTTCTGTGGTTAGATCACTAAGATGAATGAAAAAGCCGAATCTCGAATAATACCGAGCACTCCAGAAGAGTGCGCCCCTTGCACAACAAGAACCCGCGTTCTAAAGCCCAGAATTTTAGTTTTTTGGCAACCGCTCTGGACCGCCATTCAAACGACGCCAAGCGGTAGTGGCAATGCTCCCCCATAAAGCTTATTCTGGTTTATTTACTGGTTCAAACTGAAGGAACGGGTGTATGCCTAAACCGCTATGCTGTAAATAAACACACAAAATCAAACGTGTTGTCGTACAATGATGTTCCTCAGCTGAAAAAGCGTTGTTTTTGTCGGAGAGTGACCAAGCTTTCAGGCAGATAATGGTGCTGCAGGACATGGTTTTTTTTAAAGCTTAGTTTTCTGTGACAACTTGTGCACGTGCGTAGATATATAGCGTCATGTAAAAACGTTATTCGATGTAAAGCCAAACCACGAATGTGTAAACGAACGGGAATTCGCGAAAATATATAATGTGACTTGAACCGGCAAATATATTCTAAGTTTGCCTTACTCGCTAGGTCGGAGGTACAACAGCTAAGAACCGGGCATAGAATAAACCTTAAATTCTAAATGGTGTTTGTATTTTAGGTTCTAACCCCTAAAATCTGTATTTATTGATAGCAACGCTACATTTTATGCCAGCAGTCGCAGGTCGCTCTTCGAGCGAGACAAATATGGCAAGGTCGAGTTAATATATACCGGCAGTTTGGGCACCAATGATACGAGATGGGAAAGCCGATCTTCAGCGACACTAAGCCTTGCACAGTCAAGCCACAGCGTTCTTTTTACAACACTCACGAACGTGCCAGCACCGATCGCCAGGCGCGTGAACTAGACACTTCGTTGTCGGCGTCTCTCTCATCATCATTACTGTTCATGTTGAAGGTAAATTATAAATCCAGAACAATTGCTTCGAAGCTCTATTCCGGGTGTTAACGATTCCAAAAGTACATCTTCTTCCTCTAGGAGCTAGTGCACGTTCCATTAATGGCATCATACAATCTGCCAACCTGCTTATAGAGACACTCATGTCGGATGAAACGGTTTATGGTTGAGCGTGGGATCACATGGCTTTACGCACGTTTGTTGCAAACGTACCGTTTAAGGTGGAACAGGAAGATGTCGCTTTTAGCCAAACGGAATTAGGGGCAGCAGTCTGCACCGTTAACCTAAATTCAGCCCCTCGCTCTGAAAGTACTGCTACCATTATGAAACAGCTTTTATTTACCCACAATCCTCCGCAATCTGTTTACCGCGTGCCATAGGCTTGGAAATTTCCCATCCCAGTGGAAAACCATCCATGTTACACTCCTTTTAAAACGTGGAAGTCGGGTACCTCAATTAATTTTATACCGAGCAAGTTGTGTTACATCTATACTGGGCAAGCTGCTGGATAGAATGCTAGCTTTACTTCGTTTTTCGTCAATCTAGTCTACTCCATCCTTACCAGTATGGATTTTTAAGGCGAAGAATACAACAGCGTTGTTGCATCTCTATCATTCCCTCCAAGAACGAAGAGATAAACAATATTTATCATTAGTTATATCTTCCGATTTTGCCATGACTTTAGACGCAATTTGGTATCCTGGGCTTCTATATTTTTTTCTGGAAGCAACGCTTCCTTTTTGGAGGACCGATACATTTCTTCCAATTCACACTCAGAAAGTATTACCCATGCAGCAATGAAGGAAAGGCCACAAGTTTCACCTTTAAGCCCGTTAATATGGAAAGCCTACTTCTACAATCTGCTCTCTCTTCCGATGCCTGAAGATGCGGATGACACGATCATTGTCGTACATGGGCAGTCGCGAAGACAGCTTCAAGCATCGACCCGCCATGCCTTGGATAGAATTACCACCTGAACCAAACACTCCTAACTTTCAATTTTTCCAGAGAAATGTTCCTGTTTACTGGTTTCGAGGGAGAACGAGGAGCGAACCGAAACCCCACATTGAGACTTTATGGCACCACGTTAGAATATGTGCCTGGGATGAGTCTCCTTACGATTGTTTTCGTCAATCATTTAACTTTTTTGGCGCTCTTCAATCACCGCCGAACAATCGTCGAAAACCTTGCAGCGTCAATTATACGCTACAGTTGTATGCGCACCACTTTAAATAAACACCATCTTCGCTTATTATTTTATTCGGTTTTGATGCCATACGCCGCTTCAGCTCGGTGGTATAGACTCATCTTTACATGCTTTGGTCAAGAGTACGCTCGCTTCTCAGATATACACTGTTTGCACTCACAGGGCGTACGGCTGCTCCTAAGGCTGTTACTAAGAACGGCTGCTTCCAAGGGTGGTTCCTAATACTTTACCTGTAGACATACACCTAGCCATTCACGTCCATATGTTTTTCCCTTTTGTAAGCGAGAATCTATCACGTTCACCTCAATCAATTACGAACTTTCTAACGTAGACTTTTAGATTCTCTCTGTCAGTCATCCTGCCAGATTTCTTCGAAGTTCCACGTGAATCTCACTGCTGGCGAGGCTAACAGGATATTTCAAATTCCGGGCCTGCACACCTAGGCAGATAGACCACCTACATCTACAGCAGCTGGTTCTGGTTTTGGTGTCATGTTTGGCCCTGATTCCATTAGAGCAGTGCGCCGTTACCAGAACTTTTCTCAAATCTATTCGTTCAACGTATGAGCAATAGCACTGCTCAAATTACTGGTATACCGGGGAACGAGGCTGCAGATGATTTATCGAAAGCAGCCCACCACTTCCCTATGGCCCCAGTTTCCGCGCTCCTGGTGCGCTATGATGTTGCCAGGGATGTCATCAGGCGAGAGGTGGCCGCCCGCCACCCCTGCAAACGAGTGGCCACGGTGAGGCCCCGCGGCTCTTTTCCACCAGAGGTATATCCCAAACAGAGCGTTCCCTCCTCAACCGGCTCCGCACCGGCTGCTACAACACAGCAGCACGCCTCCTCAGGCAGGGGCGCAAGGCCACACCCACCTGTGCCCACTGCCCGGACCCCGACACATGAGATCACGTCCTCTGTTCCTGCCCTGCGTACGCTGATGCCCAGAACAAGCTGGTGTCTGGGCACCGGCGGCTGGGGCTTGCGTCAAGCACTGTACAGGACATCCTGCGTCCTCGGGGACCTTTCATGCTGCAGCGAGAGGCCTTCAGGCTGCTCCTCTCATACATCGACGAGTCAGGCCTCAACACGCGCTCAAGAACTGTAGAACCCAGGCCCCACCGGCTATCCACCCCCTGTTAACCGTCCTGTGTGCGTGGGTGTGTATGTGTGAGTGCGTGTGCATCTAAATAGTCTCTATGTAACCTGAGTTTATTTCCTATACAGTCTGTATATAGACTTTTATAGCCTGTAATGATATTTATTTTTCCTTTCCCTTTCACTTTTTTTTCTAGCGAGGCCTGTGCCATCAGTCGAGAGGCAATACTTCGCCTTGTAAATATTTTCATTTTAATAAACAATTTCTCGCGCAACTCGACAAGAGTCCGAACTTCTTCAGAGCATTTCCTGATTCATTTTACGTCCTTAGGATTACAACAGGTATACTCGGGCGTGCTATGTTTTTCTGCACATAAACGGGCATAAAGTCTGAGAAAAAATGACCCCAATTTGTAATTTATCATATTGTGCTGATAACAAAGCGCAGGTGTAAAATTTCCGTATCAAGACGTTTCTGCAATTACGAAAGTCGTTTCATAGATATTTAGTGGTTTTTTTTATATCCCATTAATTAACTGGTGCAGCGAATTTCCTCAACCGCTTACTACAAATGCGGAGCGTTTTGTTAACGTGCTTCGTTTTCACAACCTAACTCACCAGGTCGTCCAAGGAGCTGGACCGCCTTGTGCATTGTTGATATTAACAATATTACAATTAGAGACAAGACAACCATTGCCGAGTCTTTTAATACTTTCATTACTTCAGTTTTATTACGACAAATGACGCCAAAAAACCCCGTTTTTACAGCATTCCCCGACTGGTAGCATTGAAACGTATGAAAAGGGCATATTGGCACTATTGCTGAACGTTATTGTTAAGTAAACTCCCTGAATTGACGGTATACCGAATACATTTCTTGTGAGGTGTGCGGAATGATTCTCCAAATACCTCTGCATTATATTTAATAAATCCCTTACTTTGTGCAAACTCCCAATAGATTGGAAATTTTCCAAAATATTCCCCATACCAATTACTAATAACACATCCTCAATCCCATGCTACAGGCCTATTTTCTTATTGTGCACTTGTGAAAAATTTGGTAGCACATCATTTTCAAACACATAGCACTATTTTTGGAAAACCATAACATAGTGCATATCAACACGGCGTCCCGAAAGGCCTTTCAACAACCACGCAATTACTGGAAACTGTGCATGACTTCGCTGCAGTATTAGATATAAGAGGGGCAGACAGACATTACATTTATGTATTTTGAACAAGCCTTTGATCGCGTATCTCACCAAAAGCTACTCCCGAAACTTTAGTCTATTCTAAAAAGTGACTCATTGCTGTCTTTTGTAGAAGCCTATCTTTCACGTCGGTGCCAAAGTGTAGACGTTGAAGGTGTCCGCTCAAGTCCGCAGCCAGTACGTTCGGTATTCCGCAAACGTCCGTCCTAGGGCCATTTTTTTCCTAATCTTTATTAATGATATACCACTCCCCTCCCGGTAAAGGTACGTTTATTCGGAGACGATTGCGGTTTGTATCAAGCAGTGTACAGCTCTTCTGACCAGGCCATTTTAGAGTCTAAAGTGACCAGACGTCTCGATTTAGGTGGGACACATCCCGGTTTTGCAGCTGTCGGGACAGTCCCGATCGGGACAGCCCCGATCGGGACAGCCCCAGCTGCGGGACAGCCCCGCTGTCCGGCAGCCTGCTTGTGGGATGGTGTTTTGTCCCGCCTTCGGCTGGAAATATGAAAAACGGGTACCAAGCCAAATGTCACTAATGAAAAGCCGGAGGTATGAAAGAGCCAAAAGAAATCATTTGAGGAATTTCAAGAAGGGAGCACACACACCATAAGTAGGCAAGAAAATGTTTTTTTCTACTGTACCGACAAACCATTCAGTGCACCTTTCTGCCTTCGACGTACGGTGGGTGGACGTGCTGTAGTACTTACTTATTCAGCAAATAACGCATAGTTGCTCGTCGAACAGAGGCCAAGAGAACTACGAAGCTAATGATTTTTCAGTTAGAACAAAATTGCCTTAAGCCTTACTGTTCCTTCAGGTTATGTGCCGCGTTATGTGCCACGTTCTTCGTTACAACCCCCTCCCCCTCCCACTTTCCCTCTTTTGGGTCTGAGGATAATGGTTACATTTTACACACATCCCTCGAAAGAATACAATGGTGTGAAACATGGAAAATACAAATTGTAGCTGTAGCAATGTGTAGCAATGAGCATTGTAGCTGCAGCAAAACTGTAGCAATGTGCCTTACACGAAAGCGAGCGCCTTCAAAATTTACCCACTGCATCAAAGATCACGTGCTTCTAAGTGTGGGTGAATTCAAGTATTTATGTGTTATTGTTTCTTCAGATTTGAAGTGGAACCAACATATTGCAGATATTCAAATCAAAACCATGCGCGGCCTTGGGCCCCTTAGGGAAACTTTACGAAAATCCACGCAGGAAATAAAATTGTTAGCCTCCAAAACGTGCGTTAGACCCATACTTGCGTACGTTTGGGACCCTTATACTAAGTTGTACATTATTAATAAGAAAACATTCACAGGAAAGCTATTCGCTTCGTGTATACTAGCTACACTTGGCGTGTTTTACCTAGTTTACTTTTGGCAAAAGCTCAAATAACCAAATTGGAAATAAGAAGATATTAGAGAGACAAGTTATTGTATTTGCTGTATCGCGACAAACTATTGATTAGTAGGGATGGTTATATTGGACCACATACGGGGCGTTCCACTCGTTCCCAACACTCAACGAGCTAAAAAAATTTAATTGAAAACCGACAACTTTGAGAAATCATTATTTCCCCCTAGCGTAAGCAAGTGGAATCGGCTTAAAGCTTACGTTGTAGAATACGAGATGGTCGAATCATCTATGACTGCTTTAATAAAATAAGATCTTTTGTACATTTCTCGTGTCCAACAACATTACCTTTGCTTTTGGCAAAGGGAATATAGTAGTGTTCGTCTGGATTTGTAGCTTGATGATCACTCTGTGCAGTTGTGCTTTGTAGCTCTATTGTAGGACTTCCTGGTTTCCTCCCGCGGACACACACAAGTTCTTTCTTCATTTCTTCTGTTTTTATGGAAGTTGTTAAGTTGACATAGAATACATTTCTCGCTCAATTTTTGTCGCGTTCTGTTGGGATGAATTCACTGCTGAAAAGATGCCTTGTGTCTTGTCGATTTTGGTGGGTTGCTACTTCTTTGCAAAGTTATCTTTTTCGCATGCGTGCGCTATGTCGCAATAATGCTTTTGCCTTCGTTTGGGTGCCTTTTTTGTGTCTTTTATATCGCTCCTACAGTGATGCCACTACACATAAATCTTTCTCAGTGAGGCATATTTCCACGTACTTGCTCCCCTCACTTGTTCATGTCGCGTCTTTTTTTTATTTTGTTTGTACCTCCCCCTCCTGCCAAAGACCTTGTACTAGAGCTCAGAAGTACCATGTAAATACATAAATAAATAAATAAAAGTAGACATTCCTATTTTAAGGCATTTCAACACAATGAAAACGAAAACATTGCGATGTCGAAAAAATTCTGCCTCTTCACACTATAATTTGCTAGGGCAATAACGTACGCTTCATTCATTTTACACCAATATCGGAGGTAAAATTTTTGCGTGTAGATGGAGACTGAAGAAAACGCCCGTGTATTTTTAAGTTATTGCACACGATGGCTGTAGAGACACCGCAACTGTAAAATCGAAAGCCGACAAAAGCTCACGAAGTTTGGCTCGCATTTAAATCCCGCCATGAAAAAATTACCGTTTGCGTTACTCATAATAATTAACAAAAACAAAAAAGACTGATATTGCGGACGCACCTGATTAGTGGAAGGAAATGTCGATGGATAAGGACAATGCTTTGTAGTTCTGTTTAGAGTCAAAGTAAATTCAGCTCGTTAACTTTACTCTTTCAAAGAATGTGCCTTGATGATCTTGTCCTGTTACAGTGAAAGAGTTTGTTAGCGCGAAAGCTCCAATTCTACGAAGCACGCAATAGCTTAGGCGCTTTCCTTAAATGTCGTCTTGTGTACCGACACCATATTTCTAAAGATGCAACTTCGGGCTTTCATGATGTGTTTGGGGAATTTTTGCATTCCTTGGGAAAATGCAACCGCACCCGGGTCAATGTGAAGAAACACTTAGCGGATATGATTGTTTTTTGCGTGTGTTGGGAGAAGGACTGACCCATAACAAAAAGTTTTGAACGCTTTTTTTAGGGGTTTCCTATATTTTGTTCACGTGTTTTATGTTAAGCAATATTTAACATCGAAATATAAATTCAAATATCCTAATTTACCGTTCGAAGTAATAACACTTCTTTGAACCGGAAATTTTGGAATTTAAAATAGGGCTTTCTTGAGTGTTCATGTGAGAGAATGTCGCCATTTTATTCCGCATGCTTTATGCTGCCCTGCTAATATTTGTGACTCAATTTTAAATGATTTCCGGCTTAAAAAGTACCATTCTTGTGACACGAACTTCCAAGTGGGACTAACAGTTGCACGCAATCCTCTTTAACACACAAAAATGGCCTAGCTTCGCTCTTGTGGTGCGCAGACTTGAAAAACAGCAAAACAGGGAATCTGGTTACCCTGCCTAGATAATTCTTGATTCTGCTTTGTCTATGCGCGATGTTGCTTGGAGACTCGGCCAAGTTTTCACGTGGTTATGCTTCCAAAAAACGGATGGCTTCCGCGTGGTTTTTGTTTTGCCTCTTAAAGAGGAAACACGGCACACTCGGTGATAGGAGTGAAATGCACGCGTGCCCACGTCTTTTCGATGCAGTTTCAAGGGTAGCGGAGGCAGCAGTGCAACGAGCGATTGCTCGACATTTTTTGAACTCGTTTGCTAGCCATCATTTGGCTTGTGTGGTATGGCTCGTTGTACGCTAAAAAAAAGTTATAAACTCATTGGTTCTTGGCCTTTTGGCTTGGTTTATTTTTGCATTTGTTTTCTGTTTGCACGTGAAAACAGCACCACTAGTCACAATAGGCAGCAGAGCGAGCAACCCCGCGATGTGTTTCTATAGCAGCGCTTGTAGCGTTGTATCGCGCTCTCCCGCAACTTCTTTCCAGAGCCGTGCTTCAACAACTTGTATCGCGCCTCTCAAAGGTGTCGACACAAGTCCCGCTCGAGTGCATCGAGGCAAATTTTCTGTATACATTTGCCTGCCCAACCACAAACTTAATCACCATTGTTATTAAAAGCATCACCTGACGATGTAAATGAATTCAGTGTTGCGGCTATAAAGTAAAATGCTTGTATTTGCTTATGTTGGGTCTAATGAATCGCGGCAGTAAAACATCAATTTGAAATAAAACAAAATATTTCCGCATCAAAAAAAAAAATTCTTTTGGTTTGGTATATATTAATAATGTCGATATCGGAGACACTCTTAACAAACTAAAAGTACTGTCATGCCGTGGACAAACGTTTGCTATTTCAAAAGTGTAAATCGTTATGGTTGTTCATATTAACACTTTCGAGTATTTTAAACGTCCTAAACATTTTGCTTACTGAAATGTTTTTTTTTTCACGCTAGTCCAACATGAAAGGAATCGTATGAGCAGGTGACTGGCCCGTGTCCAAGAGAGTTAGATAGTCGACGAAAACTTAAATTCTTCTTTATTCAATATTCACGTCTAGAGGCCGTTGGCATATAAACTTTCACGCTTGGTTGAAATCGCTGAAACTTTAATTTTTTTGGACAGCATGGTGTGTAAATTTTAAGTTCGGCACTGAAGCTTCCTCTTCGGCTAAATTAGATTAAAACGAGGTCGTCGAGAAGGCGGGGCCGTCATTTCCATTAGCGACTATTTGGTGCGCTTTGTTCCATGATTACTCTTACACGGGAGAGAGGGAGGTAGAATGCCTAGGATAATCAGGAAATATTATGAAAGAAGTCTTGTTTGTGAGATATTTGAGGTCTCAGACTCAAAATAGCCAAGATCCCAAATTACGAATTCGCCCTTTAGGTAATACGTCTGTTAGATACTTTTGTTCCTCCTCTCTTCTGTTTCACTTTTGTTTGCAATTTGACTAATCGTAACACACTGTCCTCACAAGAAGTGCCAAATGGGTGCAGTTCATTCTGCCAAAAATCTATCCGAGATGGGTTGACAGATTTATGCACTAGCCTGCACTCAGATATTTGAACCGCATGTACTATTTATAAACATTATTTCACTATCTATCCCAGTGGCTTTCCTTAGCGTGCACCGATTATATAAACTCGGCAAGCCCAGAGTACGAGGTTGTACATACATCAATTATTATCCCGAATGCCCTGAAGAATTATTATGGCCGATTATCGAATTCTGACTGCTTGCAGGCTCCAACGCAAAATCGGTATACTCGGTTGACAATTGCCCTTGACAATTTGTGCAATGGCTAAACATTTTTGGCCGGACCACAAAACTCACTTTTGGTCGCATGTACGTGCTTTTACGTTCAAACAAAACAATTACCCTTTGTAAGGTTACACAAAACTGCGTCAGTCCTGTGCAGCGAGAGTAAATACAAGGTTCGACGTGCACGAAAGGTCGCTCCAGAAGCAACAGACGTATATACACAAAACATCTAAAGAAAAAGATAGCAGCCCTTCCACTATAAACACGACATGGAGTTAACGCAGAAATCCGGCGAAACGTATTAGTTAATATGTTTTTCAAACGTGGACGGCCGAATGTTGTGCACAAAACACAATTTATAAATATGATAGATTTCCTGTGTGTTCGAAGGTAGAAGTTGGCCGAGATTCACTCAGCTGTTTTACGGCAGATAAGACAGGACAGGCGGTGATAGTATCTTGGTTTCAGCCATACGTAACAACGCAATTGCGATTTTCTATAAACTACATTGGTTACAAAACCCTGAAGGTTGATACATTGAACATTTATTATCTTACCCGAGATTTTAAGTATAGATAACGGTAGCTGATTTAATACGCTAAGAAGTTCCGTGTACACAGATGTAAGATTTAAAAACAGATTTTGCTAACTGGTTACGCTTATAACTTCTTGTCTTTCGTGAACATTTCTTCTTTTTGGATTTTTCACTAATTTGGACGTTGCATTATATCAAGAATTTGCTTCTATACGAGAAGAACTTCAGAAATGTGTTTCGTTTTCGCACCCAAACCCAAACACACAATGCTGCAGTGTGTTCCTTTTCCCAGTCGGTGGACTTGTCCAGACGTACTGGTTCAGAAAGAAGAATGGCACCGTACCTTTATTTGTGTAGACTATAAGGCTCTCAACCAACTTTCCCCAAAGGATGAGTGCCATGCCTAGGATAGACGACGCCCTGTAGTCCCTTCAAGGAGCCTAATTTTCGCGGTTCCATATGCGATCTGGCTACTAGATGATCTCGAAGCACGCATCCGAGAAGTAAAAGACAGTGGTTGCTACTATATACAGCCCATATGAAATTAATAACATGCCAGTCGGTTTCCGCCGTGCTCCGGCGTTAACTTTTTAGTGAACGAGGAACTGGGTGCTCCGAGGCCTGAAATTGAAAACATGTTTCTGCTCTCTTGACAGTGTCGTTTGTCTTTTCCTCGACTATATTGACCATCTCCAAGAGATCGGCGTAGTATCTTTGGGTTGGCATTGTATTTCTAAGGCTTTGTTCGGAACTTTGCCACCATTGCGGCGCTCCTCAACAATGTGGCACAACTTACGTTTGCTCGAATTAGTGTCCAAAGCTTTGGAGACAGGGAAAATCGCCGTAGCGTCTAGCCCCCGTCAGTCCGACTTTGTTCAAAACAATCAAACTGTCCCCGCTATACACGAAAGGGCTCACGGAATCAGCTCTTTTCTTCTTGAAAGTGATGCTCAGCGTCTGCTGAGGTTCGCCTCCTAAGCATGTCGTCCTTTGACCCCTGCCGAGAAAAACTACTCCATCACAGATCAACGATGCCTTGCCATAGTTTGGCCCGTGCAAAATATTTCAAAATATTAGTCCTCAACTACACGGCCATTACTCTACGGTGGTCACAGACCACAGTGCACAGGGGAGGTTGTCCTCAATAAAAAACTCCTCTGGGCGCCTTGGTCACTGGGACCTCTGCCTCCAACAATATTGTTACGGAACAGGAGGACAATACCCGGTCTCCCACCTACGACGACGACGAGGAAGTGGCTGGCGTGCAGCCTGTGCGAGCTCAGTGATAGCCGCCATGTAAATATTGTAAAATGCATCGCCCGCATCTCATTGTTCATGTCCTGCGCCACGTAACATGTTTGGTGGAGTGTGCGGGTTTCTCCCTTTCCTGGCGCCGGCATCGCTACATCTAGGCAGCGGCGCAAACATTGAGCGTACACAGGTCGTGTCGGGCAGTCCCAGCCCCGCCGCGATCCGCACATGACGATACCCCCGCCCTATGTCTCCATCCCTGAAAAGCCGATCAAGAACCGAGACCCGCCGAGATGTGACCAGCAAAGACGTGTCGCCCATGCCGTGTCCCCAGCCTTTTCGTCCGGCGCGGTTCCCGGCACCCTCATTGGTTCATGGTGCCTTGTGGGTGTCGACGTTCGGAGACCAGTCATCATCGGAGGCCACCATCGTCATTCGCGGCAGAAAGGACTTCATTGTTTATAGGCATTGCACATCATCCTCACCACACCCGTCCACTCACGGAGACCGAGTTCTACCGGGAGGATCGTCTTTGACCGGGAGGTGATGTTACAGAACAGGAGAACAATACCCAGTGTCCCACCTTCGACAACGACGTGGAAGTGGCTGGCGTGCAGCCTGTGCGAGCTCAGTGATATCCGCCATGTAAATATTGTAAAATGCATCGGCCGCATCTCGTGGTTCATGTCCTGCGGCATGTAACAAAATGATTTCTCCATGACTTATAAATCCGGAAAGAAGCGTATGGACACCGATGCCCTGTCTCGTTGCCAATTGTCCGCTCAGTCTACCGCTGCAACGGAAAGCCTCTACCAAGCTTTCGTATTGGCACTCATCACTTTAATCAGCGTTGCTGGAAACGGTATCTTGTCCTCGCTAGAGTGAGCAGACACTTATACCTCCATCATGGACTACCTACATTGTTGTGTGCCACGTTCGAACAGCCGTGCTCGTCATCAGCTCACCAAAACATGTACATGGTGTCTTTAACGCTACAATTGCCATCCTCATGGCAGCAGATGGGTCCCTGAAGTACCGCGTCCACTACAGCATCGTATCTCTGAGGGATATCAAAATTTGCAATCACTGGGCACCTTGGCTTTGAAAAAACATACAACGAACGGGTAGCCGCTACTTATGACCTAGCATCTGCACAGTTGTGGTGCAATAAGGTACGCTGATGCGCCTCTTGCCAGCACGGCAAACGCGCCACTTCT
Source organism: Haemaphysalis longicornis (assembly GCA_013339765.2). Taxonomy (NCBI): domain Eukaryota; kingdom Metazoa; phylum Arthropoda; class Arachnida; order Ixodida; family Ixodidae; genus Haemaphysalis; species Haemaphysalis longicornis. The sequence continues at coordinate 133,156,786 of CM023452.1, read as the reverse complement.
CCTACGACCGAACTACTCAAACCTTATCATTGTCCGTCAGCTCCCTTCAGGAACGTCGGCATCTACTTGCACGCACCGCTGCCGGCGGCGTCGTGTGTTCGTTTTCTACTGTCGTCCCATTTCAAGTGCTACTTATGATGCCGCTACCGCTAACCTAACGTGGATACCATTGGATAGTTACGCCATCGATCATTCGACCAGCAACACTAAAACAGTGCCGATTCGCTCTGCCACCGCCACGGATGTTGTACATTTATCGTGAACAACATTATTTTACAAGATGGAGCAACTCCAGTAGGCTGTCTGTCGCACCTGCTAAACGTATCTAGCACTCACAGAAAAGGACACAAAAGTGATGAAGAAACTAAAATCCAAAGGAACATGACCACATGCGCAAGAAGACATGGTTTAATATATTTCCAAATTGAACTTACAGTCAACATCACATCCTTACAAATAACGATACAGGTTAAAATAAACCAGTGTACCATCGTTCGGTTTTGTCTCTTCCAATGTCCCTGTCCCTTTTTGACGTATGCAGCGCACGTTTACATAAATTTCATAATATACAAACTAGCCCCTAGGCAAGCCTCTGCTAACATCATTTCAAGTGCTTAAAGCGTCAAGATTCCTCGTCTGGCATATTTTCCCCGTTTATATGTATTTATGAGCTACATTGCTGAAGCAAGAGTGCAGAACCAGAGTTCTCAGTTATTCCCTGACACAATGGCTAATAGTACCAGCGTCATCAGCGCTCTTCCAGAGCATGGACCCTTCGGATGTCACAGGAAAAAGATTGTGCACCCTAATTACGACGAAGACTGGGTGGCAAGTTAGTCTGTTCCAGTTAAACATATAAGCCATCGGAGCTACCTGTTTGGAGGAGTAAGTTACGAACCAGAGTTACAGGTATTTCTTGAAACTCTAGTTCAAAAAAGGAGAACAGCTCGGGAATTAACTGTACCGTTTCTTGCCGAGAAGACTAAAGAAACAAGAGGAAGACAAAGGGACAATGACAAACCTATAAAAACGTGCCTCACCAAGCTCCAAGGTTTTAAGCGAACGGCCAAGGGGTGCCGAGCAGCATAGGATGCCGACTGATCAAATTATTCTATGCTGCACGGTGTAGCTAGAAGGCACCTGATGAGGAAAAGAAGACCTGCGGCGCAGGCAAACGGCTGTTATTGGCAGGTTTTCAGATCAATGCGCCTGAAGCAGAATGAGAAAGTGATGCCCACTGCACTGTTGACTGATTGAAGGGTAGCAATGCGATCCCGGTCGTGCCCGACAAGACAGGGGCCTTTCTGATTATGGACAAAGAACAGTACAATGCAAATGGGTTTGGAGCCACTGAGATCAACTTAGAACAGCTGGGGCATCTGCAAAAAAGCATCTCAATGCTCACATGTATCATGTAACCTACCTCTGCGAAGACAATGGCGTCGCAAAGATGGCAAGGGAGTTGAAGGGATTTAATGAGGCGTGCATGAACCGGTCGTTTGTCATTGGGACACACAAAGAAGTTAAGCCATTTCGAGTCAGCGCTTTAGAAAGAAAAACATGGGCGAATTGTATAGTTACGTACTTGCAGGGCATCGTCAAAACGCTCCCTATAAATTACGCTTCCGTAGTAAAACTCTGCAGGGATCGTATAATCCCTGGCAGAAGACAGGCTTGTTGTGTGCATGTCAGTGGTCCTGAAATATTTATTCTATGAACTGCGACGGGAAGGACTCTTGAACAATTAGAAGGCTTCTGTATTAGGTTCTGACCATCGCAGATGCAAATTCAGTTCGACAGGAGCGTCCGAGATTTTGTGGAACTATATAAGCTCTCCCTGGAGTATCTCTCAATGGAATACGATGCGGAAATACATTGTGAGAGAGAAGCCATATGTATTGGTTTCCCTAATGTCCTTGTGCTGAGTAACATCTACATTGCCGGAGGGGATTGCAGACTGGATTCAGAGCTCAGCTAACTAAACAGCCTCAAACTATTTAGTCAGACTGAGACTATTTCACGAGCGCAATGGCTGGGACAATTTTCTTCTGATAAGTGCCGTTCGTTGATTGCAAGATTTTTTTGCTTTAGAACTGAAGAAGGCGTTTTAACTGCCCGAAAACTACTTAAAAAGTGGAGATGTTAGCTTAACCGATGACTTCTCTGTTGCCAAACGTGCATCGCGAAGAAAGCTCATAGAACTCGGAAAGGCCAGTGTTGAGCAGCAATCTGTTGGGTACAACAAATTGTTCATAAATAAAAAAATGCTACGTGTATGGTCCATCGGCCGACCGCGTCTCCAAAATTGATTCCGAGTAAAGCAACTCGGTTAAGGGTAGTGAGACTAGTGTTAGGGCATGAAAAGTCGTTCCTTCCGCATAGCTAGACCAAAATCGCCTCCCAAATTCTACGACCGATTTTACGTTTCTCTTTAATAATATCCGCAGCGTTTTGAGTAAACGGGATGGAGGGTCATTTTTCGTCTACACTTGCGGTGATGATATTACAGCTCTTACGGAAACTTGGTGATCAGCCAAAATTCCAAACAACGAAGTGTTTAACACGGAAAAGCATTTCAATTTGTTTCGAACTGACCGTTATAAAATATCAGGAGGAGGCGAACTAATAGCGGTTAATGGCAGCATTTTGTCTTTTCACGTACACTTACAATCTTGCTTTGAAATTGTTTGCGTGTTCATGCGAATTAGCTTCCGCGACTTTGTAATATGTGCATGATATCGGGCCCCCACTCTTACCTTGACATTTTGCGCTTTCCTTCACCATGCGCTAAACAGTGTTATCCTGCGTTTCAAACATGCTGCAATAATTCTGCTAGGCGAGTTCAATTTCCCGAAAATTACGCGGCCCGTTTCTGATCTTGCCACTCCCAGTTTAACTAACGAAGTTATCAGATTTATTAATTTATGCTCAGATTTTGGTCTCACCCAAATTATAAATCAACCTACAAGCATTTCTGATACAAGCGCTAACACAGTGGACCTTATTACAACTACGTGTCCCGTTCTTATTTATTCCTTATTGTTTTTGCTTGGCTTAAGCGACTACCTATTGATCAACGTTTCCCTAGGCGTAAATACTTATGCTCCGACAAAATCTATATATATTCGGAAACTACAATAGGCTGATTTTTCGTTTTTAAACAATGAACTTGTAAGTTTTTGGACAGTTATTCGCCTAACTTCTTCGAACTGTCTGTTGAAAGGAACTGGTTACTTTTCAAGTAAAAAATACAGTACTTTGTAAACACGTATATACCTCGGCGAGTAATTGCCTGTAAGCATCGATCCCCTTGGTTCAACAGATCCCTGAAACGCTTATATAACAAAACCGGCTGCTTCGTAAAGCCACACGATTTGGTAGCTGTGATTGTTGCTCTGCGTATCGCGCGTGATCAGCCATTTGTAAAAATGCGCTTAAGGATGCTAAACGCGTTTTTTTCCCATGATACACTCCCGACGCTTCTTGTTGACAACCCTAAAAAATTTTGAAACATTCTTGGTGACGTACCAGTGTTTCATTACCTGATTGTGATGGTGCCTCGATCCCGCCGTCTCAGTGTTGGGTCGTGTTAAGTATTTTCAAAAACCTTTTCGCACTTCGCGGTTGTTGAAATGCCATATTTTGGTCATGCTGATTTTCCTACTATGGATGCTGTACCCTTCAACCTGAATGTTGTGGTGAAATTGATTAGAAACTTGAAGTTGATGATGATGGTTTTTGTTTAATGGCGCAAGGCGGACGAGGGCAAAGAGCGCCAGAGAAGTTATTTGATGAAAAGAAGTGATTACCACAAAAGGTAGGTATAAAACGTGTAAACTGGACATAGTAAGATCAATAAAGATGATGGTGATGGCTGGTGTATAGGGCCAGATTTCGTGATGCGTGATAGGAAATTAGGTTTAAAAACTTGACGTCTGACAAATATTTAAAAACGCGTTTCACAGACACCATGGCATCGTCACCTAAAAACAGGGATGGGTGTAGGGGGAATATGTTGTCTGTACAGTTGTCTGAAGTGTTTGTGTCGTGTTGTGTCAAGTGCCTTGCATTGTATGAGTATGTGGACTACGGATAGGCCCTCCCCACACCTGCTACACAGGAGTCTTGGAGATCCCGTGAGCAGGTGCGAGTGCGTCACATGTGTATGGCCTATCCGCAATCTAGCTAAGGTAACTTCAATGTGCCTGTTGTGTGAGTCAGTTGTGTATTGTCCCAAGTGTGGTTTTATTACGTGTAGTTTGTTGTCTGTCTGGTCGCTCCAGTCTGCTTGCCAAGTATTACGGAGTTGTTGTCTAATGTGTGGCTTGAGGTCTGTGTACGGTAGTGTTGCCATGTCTACTGTGTTTCGGAGTGCAGCATTGGCGGCCATTTCATCCGCCACTTCATTACCGCCAATGCCAGAATGGCCTGGCACCCAACACACAGTCACCCCAAGGTTTGAGGAATAAGCTACCATAATTGTTTTGAAGACAAGATTAATGACATGGTTTTTTGATGACTTTCCGGATGATAATGCACGGACGATGCTCAACGAATCTGTATAAATGACGGATTTAGGAATACGATGTTCAACTATGAAACTTACAACCAGAAATATGCCATATCCTTCTGCCGTAAAAATACTTGTATTAACATTCATTGTTCTACATGCTTCAAAATTGGGCCCATGCACAGCACAAGACACCGCAGTGGACGTTTTAGATGCATCGCTGAAAAACTCTGCAGCCTTGTATTTATCCTGTATATACATGAAATGCTGCAAAATCCCACTTTTTGGTGTCCTGTTCTTATTGTATTTTAAGAAAGACAAGTCACATGCAACAGGACGAAGATGCCATGGTGCTACAAGATCGGTGATAGATGACTTGAATGTGTCTACAAAGGAGACCTCATGAATAGTGACCTCGTCCCTTACTCTGAGCGAGAAGGGAACAGGAATGGATGGGCGATTTAAAAAGAGCGCTTTGATGTGGATGTATCATTAAAAACCGGTTTAAAAGGATGGTTGTCCATTGATGAAATTTTAGAGCCATATAACAAGTCAACATAGGTTCGCTGGTGTGATAAGCACCATTTGTCACACTCTGCGTAAAGACTCTGTACAGGGCTCGTACGGAATGCGCCACAAGAGAGGCGAAGCCCCAAGTGAAGCACTGGGTCGAGCATTTTAAGTGCTGTTTTAGTGGCTGACCCATACACAACACTCCCATAGTCCAATCTAGACCCCACTAGGCTTCTGAAAATACGTAGCAGGAGTTGCTTATCCGTTCCATACGACTGGTGGGACAAGATTTTAAGAATGTTGAGAGCCTTTAGACATTTATGTTTCAATTGTTTAATGTGAGGGATGAACGTAAGCCTTTCATCCAACACCACACCTAAAAACTTGTGTTCCTTCCTCACAGGAATCGATACGCCATTAAGGATAATGTCTGGGTCCGGATGGATCCCACGCCTCCTGGAGAAGACAACACAGGTGCTTTTTTCTGGGTTAAGTTTAAAACCGTTCTTGTCTGCCCAGCTGGCAAGTTTTTTGACACCGAGCTGGACTTGACGCTCACAGATGGACATATTACATGATTTAAAAGATACCTGGATGTCGTCTACATACATTGAATAAGAAATTGTAGGTGGCAGTGCCTTCCCAAGAGAGTTCATCTTAACTATGAACAGAGTGCAGCTTAGCACTCCACCTTGCTGAACGCCGTTTTCTTGCACATGAACTCTTGAGAGTGCGCTACCTACTCTCACGCGAAACGTTCTTTCGGACAAATAACTAGCAAGGGTGTTGAGCATATGGCCCGAAACACCGAAAGACTTTAGGTCACTGAGGATCCCGTAACGCCAAGCGGTGTCATAGGCCTTCTCAAGGTCAAAAAATACCGTTGTGCAAAACTGCTTGTGAATGAAGGCGTCCTTTATATAGGACTCGAGTGCGACGAGTTGGTCGTTGGTGGACTGCCCCGCCCTGAAGCCTGCCTGGCAGCTCTCGAGAAGACCATTGTACTCAAGAAAGTACATGAGTCTCCTGTTTATCATCTTCTCGAGGAGCTTGCACAGGCAGCTTGTGAGGGCGATGGGCCGATAGCTAGCGGGAGAGGAAGGGTCCTTTCCTTCCTTCAGGAAAGCCACTACTATGGCCTCTCTCCAAGAGCGAGGAATGTGCCCCGAAAGCCATATGTTGTTGTATAGATGTAGGAGTGTTTCAAAAGTGTCTGGGTGTAGGTGTTGTATCATGGTGTATGTGATTTTGTCTGCACCTGGAGCTGAAGGCTTACATGCGTTCAGAGCAACCTTCAGCTCATGAATTGAAAAAGGAGAATTGTAAGAAGTGTGCGACTTGTTGTTATCATGCAGGGACTTCTTTTCTACAGATGTCTTGTGTTTCATGAAAGTTTTTGTGTAGTGTGCTGAACTGGACACCTGTTCGAAGTGTTGTGCAAGTGTGTTAGCCTGGTCTTCCAGTGTGTCCCCTGTTGTACTAACAAGGGGCAGGCTGTGTGTCTGTTGTCCTTTTAGTTTTCGTATTCGTGTCCAGACTTTGTGTGTGTCGGTGTATGAGTTGATGGAAGTGAGGAAGGTGCGCCAACTCTCCCTTTTCGCCTCACGACGCACTCGCTCCCCAAGAGCCTTTGCCCGTTTAAACGAAATGAGGTTATCTGACGTGGGGTACCGGCGAAGGACACCCCACGCCTTGTTCTGGGCCTCTCGCGCCCGCCTGCAGTCCTCGTTCCACCAGGGCCTCCTTGGGTTGCGGGACGCACTGAAGGCCTGGGGCATGGACTTTTCGGTGGCGTCGACTATGTGCGGCGTGACGAGTTGGGCTGCTTCCTCAACGTGTAGGTGTTTTATGGTTGTGTGGTGTAGTTTAGATGTTTCTGTGAACGTACTCCAGTTTGCTTTTGATTCATTAAACCTGTTATGGGAAGATGGACTGCATGGGCCTTTACCTATGTATGTTAGGGATGTGGGGAAGTGGTCACTACCATATGGGTCCGTGCCCACGTTCCACTCAAGACATGGAAAGAGAATTGCAGAACCAATAGCCAAGTCGAGATGTGAGTACGTATTATGTCCGTATTATGTACGTAATATGTACGTACGTATTATGTACGTATTATTATGTGAGTACGTATTATTAGTTATGGTATGTAGGCTGTTTTTGGTTGAAAAGGCATGCTCCTGAAGATGTAAGAAATTTCTCTATCAGGCGACCTCGGGCATCCGTTCTGGAGGAGCCCCAAAGAGAGTTGTGTGCATTAAGGTCGCCTGTTAGGATGTACGGTTCGGGCAGCTGGTCGACCAGCGCCTCGAAGTCAGAGCTCAAAAGTGTGACATCTGGAGGAATGTATATTGAGCATACCGTTATCAACCTATTAAAAATTATTGTGCGTATTGCTACAGCCTCAAGGACGGTGTTGAGAGCGACAGGGTGGCATGCTAGGGATTTCCAGGCTATTATGGCTACACCGCCCGAAGAGTGTGTGCAGCCATCCCTGTCCTTTCTGAAGACCATGTACCTATTTAAGAAATTTGTGTGCTTGGAATTCAAATGCGTCTCCTCAAGACACATCACACTTGGCTGATTAGCATGCAGTATTTCGTATACATCGTCAAGATTTTTAAGAAGGCCTCTACAGTTCCATTGAATTATGTTTTCTCTTCCCATTATTTAGTGTGAGAGCTACTGGAGTGTGTGTGTTTGTTTATGTGTCGTCTTTCGGGGCTGTGACTCTCGCCTTTTTTGGCTTGTCGGGAGGCTTTGGCGTCGGGACGCGTTCCTTGCGCTTCGTTGCAGTCAGGAACGGCCCGACATCCATCTCGCCGTCGGATGTCCGAGGGGTGCCCGACGGACCGGGCCCCCTGGACTTGGCCCCCCCTCGGGAGCCCATCGTTTGAGCCGCCACCGCCGAGGGCGTCCGGGGCGCCAGAGGTGGCACAGGCGGTGCGGTGGCGGTGGGAACCGGTGCGGGGCCCGTGGTGTCCATCACCTCTGTACCCTCCAACGCACTGGAGGGCGGGGAGACAGAGGCGGGAGCGGCACCGGTCCCGACGGAAGAGGTTGCCACCACAACCGCTGCTGCCTCAGCAAGCGGCGTGGTGGCGGGTTGGGCTTCCAGAGGCAACCCAGGGGGTGGCGGGAAGGGACCAGGTCAGACTCGCTGAACTGGGTCCCTGTGGAAACGAGACGCCGCTCCGCCCCCCAGCGAGCCGCGTCGGCGTACCTCCCCAGGGGGAAAGAGGCGAACCTCTTTCGCGCCTCTGGGAAGGTGATGTTTTCAGTGACTTTGATGTTGATGATTTTCTTTTCTAGTTGAAATTTTTCGCACTTGCGGGAGTATGATTCATGCGGCCCCCCGCAGTTTACACAAGTGAGAGTTTCGGCTGAGCAGTTCTCGCTCGGATGATCGTGCGCCGCGCACTTTGCACACGTCGTTCGGCCACGGCAAGAGTTCGTACCATGCCCGAACCGCTGGCACTTAAAACAGCGCCGTGGGTTCGGGATGTACGGACGGATGGAGCAACGGATAAAACCTGCATTTATGTGTTGTGGGAGTACTGCGCGGTCAAAGGTCAAGATGATGTGCTTGGTGGGAATCTCCTTGTCGTCTCTGCGGATAGTAATGCGTCTCACGGCAGTGACGCCCTGATCCTTCAAGCCGGCAAGGAGATCCGCATCCGTTTCATTCAGGAGATCTCTTTCGGATATCACACCCTGCGAGCTGTTGAGGCTCCGATGGGGTGTGACCCTGATGTCGAGATCAGCCAGTCTAGTCTGAGCCAGAAGCTTTGCAGACTGCTGCTTGTCATTTATTTCGATTAGGAGTTCACCAGACCTTTGTTTTTTGCATTTATACGATTTTCCTATTATTGCTTCAATATACTTGGCGATCAAGAAGACTGACTGAGATGCAAGAGGGTGGGTTGGATTCAGGGACTCCATGACAAGAAATCGAGAGTAATGATCTGGTTCAGGAAATGTCAAAGATGGCAATGGAGGAAACGATACTTCGGTGCGGCCCCTTTTAGGGGGCCGATCTCGGTTGGGGGGGGGGGGTTTAGACAATACCATAAAGCATAGTATAAAAGCAGGGAGACTGGGGTACTTTCTCCTTTGACCTTTGAGAGGTCCCGGAGCTCCCTGTCTGGTAGACAGGCAGGGAGCCCATCGGCCGGAGCTTGACCAAGGCTCCGACGGCCACCGTTTACGGCTTCTACCCTTCACCTTTAAACACCTCGCCACGGTTGGACACGACTTATGTTGGGAGCTCGGGGTCTGCGGTGTCGCTGCTCACCGTCACCAAGATTACTCAAGGTGCCCCGTGCGGGGAGAAACATGAAGTTGTCGTCGTCTTTAGGTGTAGACGGCATCAACGATTTTTTTAAATACCGAGATATACTCGGCTGTGATATAATACTATCTATTTCATCAATGCTATATTTTGGGCTCGTACCTGTCGATTGGAAGATCGGGAAAATTGTGCCATTATTTAAATCTTGTGATCCTTTTTCTCCCCTTAATTACAGGCTGCTATCAATAACGAGTGGTTCCTGTAAGAGTTTTGAGAATATAATAGTGAATATTGTAATTTGGTTACGTTTCTGGAAGATAGCTCATTTTTTTACCCTAAGCAACCTGGATTCCATAACAATTTTCTGGTGAGACGCAACTTATTTGTTTCCTAAATGACATTGCCTTGATAGTATTTTTTTTTATTTATTTATTTATTTATAGGTTTTGACTTAGTTAATCCCCAACTACTATGCTGCAGTGAAGCAAACTATATAATGATCCAAATATTATTTTTTGATTGAAAAGTTTTTATCTAATACAACTGTGTTTGTATCTGCCAATGAATTTTATTCACCACGCTGTCTTGTGTAATTAGATGTATTGCACGGGTCCGTGCTTGTTAATTTGCTTTTCTTAATTTATGTTTACAAATTAACTTTACTTGTTACTGCAAGCATTAAGTTGTAGGCAGATGGTTGCAATATTTATTGAACTACACTGTTGATTCTGACACGTTCATACTTCATAGTGACCTCCATATTAATACTACATAGTGTAAAACATGAAAACGTGTCTCAATAAAAAAAATCAATACAATTAAATTTTCAGGTAAGCCTGCTCCCTATAATATTTAAGACTACTCAGGGCTCTATTTCAGGGCTCTAAAGTAGAACTTGATACTTCTCAGAAATATTTCGGAATTGATATCACCAACAACCTTTCTTGGAAACTTCATGTAAATTTTATTGTAATAATGCGAACCGTATGCTTGGGTATTTGCAACGTAATTTCTCTATGGCGCCTTTACCCGTTACACTATTGTTGCATAAAACCTTAATTCAGACTAAACTAGAGCACGCATGCTCGGTGTGCAATCTCCATTATGATTATCTCCTTACTTGTTCGAAATGCTATAAAATCTTAGAGGACGCTTCATTCTTTCTAACTATGCAGGGACATCTCGTGTTTCTGATATGAAACAAACTTTAAACCTTTCTAACCTAACCCTATGCAGAAAAATTGCCCGTTTGTCAGCCTCTAATAAAATTTATTCTTCAAATGCACTCCTCCAAACAGAACTTCTTTCTGCGCCGTCATATGTATGATACTGTATGCAGCATCGCCATGAGGTATACATTCCCACTGCGACACTAACTTATTTTTTACCTCTTTCATTCCCAAAACTGCCAACCAATGGAATTACCTGCCCTCGCAAAAGCTAGCATAATAGATGTACCTTCATTTAAGATTTCATTGAAGATTACTTGAGTTCCTTATGATTGCATTTATGCTATTGACTTTGTTGCGTATGCTACTCGCATTTTTTGTTGTCCACTATTGTTTTTGTTGTTGTTGTTCCCAATGATTTGTTCACTGTTATTTTTTCTGAAGTTAATACCAATCACCACTTCCTTCTGTAACGGCTCCTGGGCAGTGAAGATATTGAAACAAATAAAAATAACAACAAAGATAAATAAATATATTTATAAACAAAAAAGTATATATTAAAATAAATAAATGAATAAATAAATAAAAAATAAATAAAAAAAATAAATAAAAAGATGTCTTTCGGTGCTTCGGGTACATGGATGATTACCTAGTATACTTCCCGAGTTCCTAGCATTATAAAAGGTTGAAGAACAAGCTTTGAAAATGTTCGCACGGGTATACAAAGGCCTGCAATTTACTTCCCATATGGCAGAGGAAAGTCGCATCCAGCACGTAGACCAGTAACTACTACTTCAAGACTACCATACGTTCTGGGCCTAGGAAATGGAAAGTGAAAAGGGTGTGCTACCATTTGGCTCATGTCATTCAAAGCTTACGAAATGAAGTCTTGCTACGTCAGCCAGTTGCAAGCTGTGGGGGAATCGTGTCCACGCTGTGCTTCGGAAAGTTTGTTATTGCAAACTGAACGCCTAAGTTCTAGTGGATAATCCGACCAGGTGTTGGTTTCGGTGGCCGCGAAATGTCTGAGAAATATTAATCACAACGGAAAAGAAATACCAGAGCTAGAATAAACGAGCACCTTCTTGGTATGGTAGTAGCATGAAGTATCCACTAGATTGGAAAAAGTGGCAAGCAAGCACAGTCTTGAAGTTTTGAGTTGAGGGCCTTCAAAACTAAAGGCAATTGGCCGAAACAAAGTGATCAAGGGAGAAAAATCGTGTGTCGTAAAACACGCCCACAAATTTAGGAGTGCACAGTTGGAGTTGTTTATGAAATCCCATTTCATTTGGTGCATCCTTTGTCGCAGAAACTGACAATGTGGAAATGATAGAGTGCCAGAGCGCAACAATTTTTGCGATCAACTATAATTGGTAGGCAACGTTGCAGCCCACTGTGCAAAATTCGGATGCAGGATAAAATTCAAGCAAGCAACTGTGCTATCACGCTCAAAAGACCGAAGGGTTCTGGAAGTGATTGAGACCTTCACTATTCTCTCTGTGAAAGTTGGCAAATGTACCAGCCTGCCCCATTAGGGCTCGGAGAACAGGAGATAAAAATGGTGAAGAAAGAAACATCCGATGTCATCTGAGCTACGGTGCAAAAGATACCTCATTTTGTCTGTTTTTGAAATATTGTACACTCACAATAGCATGCTTATAAATGACGATACGGCCTTGGATAAACCAGTTGTTGGTCTGCGCATTTTTATTTGATTTGGTCTTTTTTACTATCTCTGTCCCCCACTATAAAAATTCCGTCAATACACCCTGTGAAGTTGGTTGCAAGCCGAAGCTGTAAACGGCGCCCACAACGATTACAAACGCGACGTCCCTTGAACTCACACACAAGCGGCTGCAAAGAGTGAAACCATAGACAAGTTGACAGCACTAAAGAATCCGTTTTGTTACTTCAAAAAGATATTCTATGCCAAAATAAATCAATGCGTGATCCGTGAATGGCGGTTGGTTGAGTTGCGATAATGAAGGACATCAGTGCAATCTTTTTTGTTATAACATGAAAGGAAGCTCAAACGCGGTGCTACACGTTCTCATTTCTCCTTGGGCAGTGCCGCGGCCGACGAATGCGAGGTGAACGGCGGCATACACGGATGTAAAATAATACGCTATGCGTTGGTGTAGCCTTCTGCTATTTTTACTACACCCAAGTGCATGCGCAGGGCGCGCATACACCGCTTGAAGGGAAGTGGGAGGAGCCTGCACCGATGCGCTACGTCGCGTTAAGCTATCGTGTAGAATTCAGCGAGCGGGCACGTGTACACCGCAGTTCTGTTCAGGGAGTTCGTTCTCTGAGGTCACCCCCCCCCCCGTCTCCGCGTAAGCTTCTAGCTCAATCAGTAACGCAACGGGCACTCGCTCAGTTGATCATTTGGGTCCAAGTTTGATAGCTGGCGGTGTCAGTAACTTCTTTAATTTGTGTGCGGGAGATTTCTGTTGACACCAACCGTCGCGACAGAATCCTTTCTGGGTAGAGGTATAAAGCTTCGCTTTAAAATGAAGAGCGCGTTGATATGGATAGCTGCATATGTGGGCCAAGCAAGGCAAGATTGCTTGCGTTGGAGATCAATTAGGATGAAAAAGACACGGCGTCGGCCGATGAATCAGCTGGAGCTTTTGTGTACTGCGGCCGATATCGGTCCATTCATTGCAAAAATAGATTGAACCAACCGTAGTCTCCTGTGGCTTTGGAGAGGAATGGGGTAATGGGACGTATGCCTTTATCCCCTATCATTTTTCGCTCTTCCATCGAAACGAAAAGCAACAACGATCGTATTTTCAGTGCTGCTTGAATGCTTTTCGTCGCTATGGGCACAGAGGTCCTGCTGCAGGCTTTTGTGCAAGATGGCAACAGGCTCAGGTTAAAAGGACAAGCCACTCAATATATTCAGCTTGCAACAATCGAATAGGTGATTAAACCTTTCCATACTAAACGTGCACAGTCAACCAGGGTCACAGTTTTTTTTTCTGAAATTTGGGATGGTGCATTTTGGGGTTAAGCTTCAGGGCTAATTCAGTGTTCATTGTAAATTATTGTTAGTAAATCAACGGCTCTATTAAGCTTGTAATATTATGTGTATGTAGTTTCAATGCTGAGAAATTATTGAAGAAACGTTATATGAACACAAAAATGGGTAAATAAAAGATATACGTTAGAAATTTTCGAAGAAATGCACGCCCTATTTTGAACACCCACAAGTACACAAGTACATGTACTATTTTGCTCAATGCAAGGGTCATCGTTACAACATCGCAGAGCAATCTGAAACAGGTCCAAGCATAATTTATGAAATTGCTGACGTTGATAAAAGCGTCCCAATTAGGACTTGATACTTTCTGTCCCCACCATTGAACTGATGCTCTTATAGCTTCAATTATTATAGCAATACCTTTTTCCTGCTGTTAGAAAAATCAAAATCTCATAAAATCGCAACAATGGCTCAAGTGTACAAGTGCTCAGATTGTCCTTTTTTGGTGTTAGCTGTTAGCGGTACTGAGTGCCAAAGGGTAGCGTAAGAAATAACTTCGTTATCAAAAGATCAAAAGTTTGAACTCCCGTCATCATATTCCTTTTCGGCAAACACTACTGAAATCGGACTTAACTTCGTTACGCCAAATTTTTATACATTTCACTAAGAAGACTTTTGTTTAGATTTTTCGAAATGATCGTTAAACTGATGATGCACTTATATCACTATGAACAATAATGACTCGGGTACTACCGGGCACTCTCACTAGCTGACCAACGGAGAAGCTCTTCATATGGTTTACCGTGCCAATATGTACAAATGGGCATAATAATGTCATTCCTAACAGTATTGGATCGGTCTCTATGCCAACATAGCCGGGGAAGGGAGGTGTTGTTGCCATGATGCCATGGCATATGTAGGCGTATTGTGAAATTGCAAGTGGTTGAACAAAACGAAATTTTAGTTATTGTAAGAGAGTCAGAGTGTTTAAAAGGAGGGGAACCTTTCTGCAGCTTTTTCTAAATAAGGGGTATAGAAGCACCAAAATTTTTCCCAAGCTCAAAAAATAATATTGCAGGTTTAAAAAAAATTCACTCAAAATTACTGTTTCGCCTCACATGCACCACACAAGTGTCTGCTTAAAGATAGCAAACAATCATTCCCTATTGCTCAAAGTGAGCACAGGCGAAGGAACATGTGTCTGGATTCAATGGAGTAACGATGCCCAGTTTGCCAGAATTATAGCCAAGTTCTACACAACGGCAAGCCTAATTGAGCAGATGCCACAAACGCGCGTTTAACTCTTAGGAGTGACATTTTTGCTGCATGTCATAATGTAGCGTACCACATGATAAAACAAACAATAGTAAAATCGCCGAAAGTGACACGCTTACAATGAGTATAAATGATCCTGAACTCTAGTTTTGTACTTCCCTTAGTGACGGTCAATGAAAGCAGAAGCGAACGATGACGTGTGCGCCGCTAACGGAGAACTTTATTATTTGTGGCGACATTTCGCATATCCTTTGCAGAAGGGATTCTGATTTTAACATAGTACTAAATTGAAGCGTATGCCATAGCAACATGTTACGCAAATTGGCTTACCAGAGAGTTACTTTACACCTGTATGGGAATGGTCTTTGTATGAAAACATCATTTTATGCTTATGTATGCTTATATGTATGTATGCTTATATGATATATATATATGCTTATATGATATATATATATATGCTTATATGATATATGCCTCCGGTTGGATTGCGCATTTTAATGCTTCGGTATACCTGAATGCATGAAGTGGTTACCATAGTAGGTTTAATTAATTAGAACAAATGCTGCACGACACACGTGCGTTGAATGGGGGTTCCATCTTTTAACATGACATTTCGAGAAAGCGTATGGTGGAAGGTAGCCTTTATTATTTTGCTGTGTTAGCTGCATAATACATGCTTCAGGAGCCATGAGGAACGGTGTTGTCATTGTGTCCATTTGAAATGTCAATTTTCTGATGTACGCGAAAAAAAGTCGGAAGTTGTCGTTTATCCTAAAATAATGATCACGAAAACGGTCGGAAAAAAGAAATGTCTGATTGCACGCTGTTAATAGTGATTGTTTTGTTTGTGATGTATTGCGTCTTTCATGTTGCAGGGAACGAATGAAGTATAAAAAATGGCTGCGAGATGCAGAGAATAATCCCGAAAATACACCTCTTTCCAGAAAGATAGACAGCAACACTGTACGTCCGTTCTCCTAAAGGATTTAGCGCGCGCCGACAAATAAACACCAGTGCTCTAAAGGTAGCCCACAGCCGGCCGTGCCTTACTTGAATAGGTGATGGTACTGAAGTGTCCAACAGGAGGGTCCCTGCCATGTTTAGGCAGCGACAACAGGCTCGCGTGTACCCTGGACGCTGCGGGTGTATGCCAAAGGGTGCGGCCACATGATTTAGCAGAATTTATAGCAGCACATCACCTGAGGTTTTGGATGAACGTCCACGTCCACAATAGTAAACGTTCAACAGAAATCTACTAGGTGACTTCTCTGCAGAGAAACTAGTTTTGTCACCGCATTTCGAACAAAATATATTGACGTCGTAATTAGTCGTGTCCTATAACTACCAAATACAAATTTTTAAAAATTTAAGCACTTTTGTTATGCGTAAAATTAATGTTGTATCAAACAATTACATGCACAGAAATTATTAAAGACAAAAGCAAATTTTGTTTTTTAAGTTATATTTCTTGTTCTTTCGTTTTTTTGCATGTTTCTGTACGCACTGCTTAATAACTTTAGTTTGTGCGACAGTAGGAGACCTGTTCATTCTTTTCAATGTTATACAACGTATAAGCAATATTTAGCCCAAAAGAGTGTGACACGATTGAAACATTGTGCGAACTTCTTGAAAAAGTAGAAAATGATGCAGCTCTGCCTAAACGCCCCTGCATTGATGGAAGCTTTGGAAGTTACGGCGATGGTGTTTCAACTTCGAATGTCGGCTCTAACTATACCAAAAACGCGCATATCTGGCCTATGTAACTTGGCAGGCTACCAGAACAGCGACGCGATAGCGGGAGTATCGGCTTGAAATGGTCACCTTGTCGGGGAAGTTCGCTAGGTTTGTTTTGCTTGCAGGTGACTCATTTCGTGCTGCCGCCTCTGCACCGAACAAAAAGAATGCGTTTATAACTAAAACAATTCGCGCTACGAGGTTCAACTTTGGTACAAGAAGTGCTCTAGAACTTTATGAAAGCAGATTGTGAAAGGAATAGAACCCTCAAGGCAGATTCCCTCACGAAAATGGAAAAACAAGCACAGATCTATGCAAACGCACTCGCGATGAATGCCAACATTACTGATTCTTACGAATGGAGCTCCCACGGACCTCAACAGTTACAGACAGGTCAGCCTGCTCTCAGTTTATTATAAGCTGTGTACTAAAGTTATGCTTGGCCTCATTGGTGAGAGCATGAATTTCCATCTGCCCAGAGAGAAGGCTGGGTTATAAATTGTACTAAACAATGGGTTTCATCTATGTCGTCAGCCAAGTGATACAAAAATCTGCAAGGTACACAAACCCCTGGACATCACAAATTAATATTTCGAGAAACACGAGGAAGCCTTTGATTTCGTACTCCCCGCAGCAACTTTAAAAGCACTGAAAGACGAAGCGATAAAGAAAACATACATTAGAATACCGCAAGATATATATAACGGATGCATGGGCAGGATAGCACCGCTGAAAGGAAGCGAAAAATTTCCGAATCGAAAGAGAGTAAGAAATGTAAACATCATCTCGCCAAAACTATTTACAGCATTTTTGGAGAGGTATTTAGAAGGATACACTACGACAACATACGATTAGAATAAACGGGGAATACTTGAACCATTTGCGGTTAGCGGACGACAGAGGTTTGCTGAGGGATATTGCAAAACACATCCAAGCATTGCTTAAGGAACTACAATCTGCAGCAGGGAATTGGGGCAAAAAATGAACATGAATGAATCTAAACTAATGCGGAATACGCATGTCGGGAATGCGTTCTTTATCTCAGGAAACACAACTACTTCAAAGAGATAGTGCTGACCCAACCACGAGAAAGAAATCCGGTGCAGAATAGGTATGGGCTACGAGCCCTCGGCAAGTGCGGCGATATGTTGAAATGTAAGCTACCTCTGTTACTCAAAAGACAAAATCTACAACCAGTCCGTACTGACGTTGATGAAATACGGAGCCGAAACTTTTCGCCTTGCCAAACAACAAGAACGCAAGCTTACGTAGGCTCAACGATAGATGGAACGAGTAATGTGACCAATAAAGCCTCGAGAATAGAAACGACCTACCTGGATCAGGCAACAAACAAGAGTAAGCGATATTGTATTTGAAATTAAGAAAAAGAAACGAACTTGCGGTGGCCACGCAGTTAGGCGAACCGACACCGGTGCACGATAACGTAATAGAGTGGATACCAAGACGTGGGTCTTGAATAAGGTGGAAGGCCAATAACACGATTTAGGTAAAGTATGGAAGTTCGGGGGTAAAGTGCGAACTCGAGTTGCCCAGAAAAGGAGCGGTTGAAGGTCATTGGTGGAGGCCTTATTGCAGAAGTGTTCCTGAGCAGACTGATTACGATGATAATGATGTTTTTTGCACGCACATAAACCAAGCTAAGGTTATACATCTCAGCTGTTAAACTCTGCGGAGATATATTCTTCGTATCCAGCTATTGCATATACAGTAAATAATTAAGGGCGAGAACATACGATGATCTGTACGTTTCGTTGACTGCTCAGTGGTTTTCTATTTCATGGAATTTCCTGTTTTCTTTTTCATTGTGAGGTGGAAGTTTCTAGATGTTTTTAGCAATAGCCTTTCTGTGACAGCATATCTTCTTTTGTAATCGATTAAACAGAAAATCTCACTACTCATCTTCGCTATTCTTTGGGGACCTGAATGAGGCTTACATTCTGGAAGTTGTATAGCAACGTATTTCATCGCCTAATTTCAACAAAGTACCTACTGTAAACTGTCGTCAGTCATAGGAGTAGTTGTGAAATGTAAAAGAGGTACTGATCACAGCATGGTCGGCGAGAGCGGAAAACTAAAATCCCAAATAATATCAAACACTGTATCCGCGCTACAAAATAATATGCTGCTCCGTCAAATAAGGTGCGCCGCTGTTTATGTCGTTGATATTTCTAATACAATCCGCTATAGACGGCAGCGTAACACTTATCAAAGAGCAATATAACGGGGAATAAATTTGTAACTGTTAACGGTGCAAGTAAGTAAGTCCTGGTTATTTTATTTGCCTGTGCCAGAGCCTTTTACAGCGGCGTGTAAAATTTAACTGAAACCTGTGGTGTGGGTTCTGTTAGATAGATAGCTGGTAAATTTATAAATCTTCACAAGTTCAAGGGGGGTTGCCCATAATTTGACTTTTTTTTCCCGTATCATCGTTCCCATAGTTATACCCATTTTTTTGGTGGTATGAACGACTGCCGCGGCGCTTAAATGTGACAGACCATCAAACGGCAGGGTGCTGACTACGTCTCGCACAAAAGCTCAAACTCTGCGCAATATAATCAGAATTTAGCGAAAGAAAATCTAAAATAGGTTCGATACTGTGGCTGTGGGTCACCTACTTGCCCAACTTTAAAAAAAAAAGGTGGGTAGGTAGCGGCGTCGGTAATTTTCCTCCTTGTAAGTTCAACAGTGGACCATGTCTTAAAAGTCTCCGATTTTTTTTTCTTTGGCAAGAAGGGTTAAGGTAAAATTTGGATGGGAAAAAATGATACAACCGTTCAGTGCCGCCAATATGAACTCACTGCTGCAACCGTTTCTGTTTTCTTGCATGTCTGGAATCTCGAGAGGCATCCGAATGGCTTTATTTTCTATTGGTACTAGAATGTTGCAGAAAAACTGTTTGACTGGTAACGTGATAACAGGTTAGAGAATTCTCCTGTCCTTCTTTGGAACAGGAATTTAGTACATACGCCAGCGCAAAGTGCCTTTGGTTACAAGAGACGAACGAGATGACAGATTTGTTATAATCCCATTTGACGAATCTGATACCGCAGTGGGAAAAAGTCTTTTGCGCCCACTTTTTTAGCCAAAGCCATGGGACGGCTTAGAGTATGTTTGATGAAGAGCTGCCCTGCGTATTAGTTTAACGAACACGTTTGGGCATGCGTCTACGAACGGGAAGCGATAAATTGCCCGGCTATCTATATTGAAAGAAATAAAAATTGTCAACCAATTTATCGTCCCTTTTTAGTGGTTCAGAGCAACGCTTTTTTAAAACCGTTTTTGAGAAGAACATATAAATTAGCTACAACAGACAGCATTTCCACTTCAAGTACTGGAGCTCAACATTAGATGTAAAGTGCAACCTCGAGAAAGATGCAAAATACAAGTACCCTTTTAGGGCATCATAATTAAAAGGACTGCATGAAATTATACATGCAAGATACATTAGAATTGCTTGAGTTAGAACCCTTTGATATACTATATTTTTAGAAAATGTGGGAGAAAATGCAAACCTCAATTGCTACAACCCACAAAAATAGAATTTCCATGCTTTTTACTTGCTAATGTGACGTATGCAGCGTAATGTATTCGAAAACTAAGTGAAAAACTACTGCTAAAAAGACTAGAATTTGCGAAGTTGTAAGAGCGCAATATTAGCACCCCAATGCGTTATTTTCCCTAAATGGGCTTGCCGTAGTGGCGTGAGAGAAACGATTTGAGACATGCGATTCGGCCTCATCGCTAATACCATGGCATGCTTTTGAAAGCCTGAAGCAGTAGAAAGAATGCAACAACGGGTGCTCAATATGTGGGAATTATGTTTTATAAGTAACTCACGTACGAAACTGCATCCCGTAAAAAGTATGTGGAATCTATTTCGAGAAGTAAATTCGGTTTGACGATTAACCGCATCGCGATGACCCACACAACGTCTCGTGCCATGGAGCGATGCCTACTAATACAAGCTCTCTGTATCACAAAAACTTAGTTGACGTGAGCTGCACGGAAAATTCGTGGCTTCGGTTTCTGATTGATTGTGGGGTTTAACGCGCCTACGCAACGCAGGCGATGAGGCGCGCCGTAGTGGAGGGCTCCGGAATAATTTTGACCACCTGGGGATCTTTATCGTGCGCCTAAATCTCGTACACACGGGCGTTTTTGCTTTTCGCCTCCATCAGAAAAGCGGCCGCCGCGGCCGGGAATCGAACCCGCAACCTTGTGCTCAGCAGCGCAACGCCTTAGCCACTGAGCCACCGCGGCGGATATTGACGTCGTCGTCGATACCCCGCAACGATGAGTGACATTCATGGCTTTCCGGCTGGTGGGGGTTCGACGATAAGGTGATTAAGCGCTCGCCCACATTGGTGGCAGCGTTATACTCTCTTGAGAAGTCCATTCCTAAAATGAGCTTCCGGCAGCACTCCGCGAGGACCACGAAAGTGCCTCGAAAGGACCACGAAAGTGCCTGCTCACCACTCGCACTAACTCATGCTCCCCATTTGCCATCACCACTCGCACTCCCGCTCGTGCTCACCGCTCTTCCTGTACTCCCGGACGCGAGTGTGTGCAGCAGACCCTCCATGAGTCAGGAAACCGAACAGTTCTACTTCATTACAGCGTCAGGAGGGCATCCAAATTATATTCCTAAATCAACACATCACCACAATATTAATTTCCTGAGCGCCTCATAACAGAAGCTGAGTGACGGCATAGTTGCGAAGCTAAAAGCAATTCCGCCTTTGAAAATTATCAAAACGAGCAGCTCCTGAAATGGATAGCCAACAGCGAGTACATGCTGAATATTGGCACTCAATGTTTGAATCCCCGATAATAGTACGAGTAGCGCGTCATTTCCAATAGCGGTAGTGGTGAGTGGGGCTCCCCGCGGGTTGCTCTCGCATTCGCGACTCCTTGGTCGCGCTGGCCTCAAGCGGCGATCCCAATCACGAGTGGGGAGCGGCGGTCACTACGCGTGGAGCTCGCACACCCATCCACTCACATGCGCCAGTTCAAAACGATGGCAAGGCGCACTTACCGCTCACTCTTGTGTGGCGAGTGGGTGGTGTGTGAACGTACTCGGGAGGGATCCGGCCGACGTATGGCTTTGCTGCTATTATATCTGCGTACAATGTTAAGGTATTTTTGGGTTGTGATGTATAGATATTGCAACAGAAACTTTTATAACGGCCTAACAGTTGCAAGGAATCGCGTGTGAAATAAAAATAAATGCGGTAGCTGCGTGCTGGTGGTGCGAAGACTAAGCAAACAACGAAGAAGCGATTCCGCTTACCTTGTTCTTGCTTCCGCTAAGTGTATGCATTGCTTTGCTTGAGCACACTGCCAAACTTTCCCAATGTTAGGCTTCCAGAGTCTGTCATGTCTGTCAGAGTCTGTCATGACAAGTCCATAGCCTGGGTGTCATGTACGCTGGCTATAGTGGTTACGTCTGGCTATAGTGGTTACGTTTGATTCAAAATCCGGCACAGTTTCAATACTTCGAAGTAGGTAGTGTAAGGCTCCCCAGCCAGTTTTATTGCTAATGTGGCGTCTGCTCTGCTGCCGCCTCTTTCATATGGAATCCCTAAAGCATTTATTTATATCCCCTACTAGCCAGCCCCAAGTTGTTCGCTTCGCCTCGTGGTTTTAGAACCTCGTCAGCGCAGTGCAGGTCAAGAATACCTCGATGTTTGCCCGCTTGGCGGCCGCATCCCATATGTTAAACGTGCTCACCAGGCTGTAATGAACAAGCTATTCTTCGACGTCGTCCCCTTCGTTCTCAGAGAACGTACGTGGCTCCCTGTACGGCTGCCAGTTGGTCATCGGCATGGCTTGGACTCTTTTTGTAGCCCCAGTCAGAGGTACAAGCTGCGGGGAGAGACCAGTGACTCGGCGGCTTCGATGAAGTTATAGCGGCTCCGTCTACCTTCAGGACTACCCAGCTCCTCCGCCAAAAACTGCTACGGTCCCTAGGTTTATTTACAGCCGTTAGTAGGAACAGGAGCGTTGAAGGAGGCGGCCACTGATACTGCAATGAGTACGAGAGCAGTTCACCCTCCACTTCATTTTCTGCTAGAGCCCTTCTCACCTACCCTGCTTGGGTATTGGTTGTGACCAGTTATTGCTATACAGTTTCGAGCGTAACAATATATATATATATATATATATATATATATATATATATGTGTTGTAGACACTCGAGTCACGACCCGGGGGTTTAAAAGAAGGTCTCCTTCACCCCGAGTAGTCGGAGTGGCGCTGGCTACCACCCCCAATAGCAGGAAAAAAATACGTAACATAAATATCCAAAAAGTGGAAGGGAAAATCTCCCCGCTGGTAGCGTAGTGGTTATCGAAGCAGACCGGTATTCTGGCGGTCGTGGGTTCGGATCCCACCTGGCGGGCATTTTTCTCCACTTTCTTTCAAAATTCTTTATCGGTTTCAGTCACCTACTACATCCTCCCTTTTGCTTTTCGAGGTTTTCTTGACTGCCAGCCCTTATTTCTGTCTTATTTTCAACGAGCCCATAGTTTGCTATGCTGATTCGCTAAAAGTATATATATATATATATATATATATATATATATATATATATATATATATATATATATTTACATATTTTTATATAAATATTTATATATATATATAACTATATATAAATATATATATTTATATAAGTAAATATATATATTTACGTAAATATTTATCTACATCTGTTTATCTGACCAGACACTATCTCCCCTTTGCTTTGCGAGATTTCTTTTTAATGCCAACTCTTATTTCTGTCTTACTTCAACGAACCCCTCATTTCCTATTCTGATTCGCTACATGCATAGCGAGGGCCTTCTGTCCTGGCAGCCTTGGGGCCAAAGGGAGCTTAAGAGAGTTCAATGCTGGTCGACTACTCTCGACATGTCGTAGACGCTCCAGTCACGGCACGGGGGTAAAAAGAAGGTCCCCTTCTCCCGTAGTAATCCGAGTGGCGCTGGCTACCACCCCCGAGCGCATGAAACAAAAATACCTTAACATACATATCCCAGAAGGTGGAGGGGAAAACAGCCATGCTGGCTGCATAGTGGGCATCGTACCAGACCAGTATTCTGCAAGTCGTGGGTTCGGAGCCCACCCGGCGGGCGTTTTTCTCTACTTTCTTTCTGTCTTTTAAAATTCTTTATCTGTTTCTTTGACCTACCACATTCCCCCCTTTGCTTTTCAAGGATGTTTCGTCTGCCAACCCTTATTTCTGTCTTATTTCAACGAGCCCCTCATTTCCCATTCTGATTTGCTACATGCATAGCCACGGCCTCTGTGTTGGTAGTCTTGGTGCCAAAGGGAGCTTAAGAGGGTTCGACGCTGTTCGACCACTCTATACATGTCGGAGACACTCCAGTCACAGCACGGAGCTTAAAACGAAGGTCCCCTTCTCCCCGATTAGTCCGAGTGGCGCTAGCTACCTCCCCCAAACGC
Source organism: Haemaphysalis longicornis (assembly GCA_013339765.2). Taxonomy (NCBI): domain Eukaryota; kingdom Metazoa; phylum Arthropoda; class Arachnida; order Ixodida; family Ixodidae; genus Haemaphysalis; species Haemaphysalis longicornis. The sequence goes on along the minus strand of CM023452.1, from coordinate 133,132,823 downwards.
AGGAAACAAAAATACCTTAAAATAAACATACCAGAAAGTGGGGGGAAAATAGCCCCTCTGGTAGCATAAAACGTCATCGCACCAGACCGGTATTCTGGAGATCGTGGGTTCGGATCCCACTAGGCGGGCATTTTTTGTTCGTTTTCTTTGTGTTTGTATGAATTCTTGACATGTTTCAGTCACCAACCATATTCTCCCTGTGCTTTCCCAGGTTTACTTGATTGCCAACCGCTATTTCTGTGTTATTTTCAACGAGCCCCTCAATTCCTAGTCTGATTCCATATATATATATATATATATATATATATATATATATATATATATATATATATATATATATATATATATATATATATATTTATATAATCGGCACGGCAGCACTGCGAAAGCAATGTCGCCTAATCTGCGGTTCTGTTGCTCGAACAGGTTTTCTTCGTCTGCGCATCCCTACAGGCAGAGGCATCCAGCACATGCGTGGCCTTACCAGGTGCTGACGCCGCTTTTATCGACCACGGACACATCGTCGACGCTACCCTCGAGCGCAGCCACCACGGAACGTGCATCGAACGGCTCTTCGTGGAACCTATAAACTTGGACCCCCGGCCAGCAGCGTTCAGTGGGCACGGCAGCACTGCGAAAGCAATGTCGCCTAATCTGAAACTTCCGTTGCTCGAACAGGTCAGTTTCTACTCAGAATACTGTTATAAAACTGACAATAGATTCGTTGTTGTGCTGCCGTGCCCAAGTGTACTGTTCTCTGGATTTTCCTGTTTGTGCCTGCTATTGTCTGGGGACGTTGAACTCCACCCAGGTCCTGATGTGAAAGCCCTCCTAAAGGAAGGGCAGAAGGCAATTCAAGCAGATCTGAGCGCTCTAGGAGAAAGAATGACTAAAATGGAAGACGCTCTTCAAAAAATCAATGATCAGGGTAAAAAAATAAGCCAGCTAACGAAAACTGTCACGAACCTTCACGTGACACTTACAAGATAAGAAGAAAGGCTAATAACTTTAGAGGACAGGAGTCGAGGGAATAATCTTTTGGTCTTTGGGGTTGAAGAAGGCGAGGCAGAAACCACAGAAGACCTGGAACAAACGGTACTGCAGGATATTTTTGTTCGCAAACTTGGTGTTCAAATAAAACGGTTTAACGGATCCACAGAATAGGCCGAAAATGGGGTAGTTTGCCGCGTCCGGTCATTATGAAATTGTACGACTCCCGAGAGAAGTCAACAGTCTACAAAAATTGCAAGAAGCTAAAAGGCAGCACTGTATCAGTTGGGGACGACTTTTGCAAGGAAACTCTAGCCAAGAGAAAGCTATTATCGGAATCCGCAAAAGAAGAAAGAGAGGCCGGACAACGCATGCATCTGAATTACGATAAGTTGGTAATCGACAAAGACGTGCATTCCTGGGACTACGACAAAAATTGTCGAGTTAAGCTTAAGTATACAAAGAAAAAACCACGTCGCTCTGAAGACGATGACTGATGCCATTCGCAGTCAAAAGCATGCAGCCTCCGCTTAATTAATTTAAATGCTCGGATCCTTGTCAATAAAGGCAGTGATCTATAATATATATTAACAAGCTATAACCCACACGTAAATACCGTCACAGAGACGTGGCTGCGTCCGGAAATAGCGGATAGCGAAATTGTACCACCTGGCTACAAAATATTTAGGAAAGACCGCGATTCCCGAGGGGGTGGTGTGGCGATCTTACTTGCAGAAGTTTTTGAAGCAATTGTTATGGAAGGAATACCCAACCATGAAAGTGTATGGCTAGAAATAAAATTACCCAAAACTTCCCTTGTTTTGGGAGCCGTTTATAGGCCTCCAGGCGCCCCTAGTTCATATCTAGAGAGATTGCAGCAATACCTTGACGGTATTGCTTCCCGGAATCGCAGACTGGTTATTGCGGGAGATTTCAATCTTCCTGGAAATAATTGGACCACATTCTCAACTAAATCGAAGGAAGCAATAGACTGCCAACGGCTTTTAGACATAGCATTCAGCCATGACCTCACGCAGGTCGTCAATGACAGTACACGTGAAACAGGGAATCCGCATTCCATACTGGATCTAGTTTTTATTGATGGCCGGATAGACACATACAACGTTACAATTGAACATGGGTTCTCAGACCACAAACTTGTTTCAGTTGAGATAAGCATTGATGGTGCCTTGCCACGCAAAAAAGAAAGCTTCAGACATGTGCGCAACTTCAACAAGGCCGATGATACAAGTATAATTGATTACTTGTCGCTTTCTTTCGATGCGTTCAATGAGGAAAGTGACGTCAAGAAGATGTGGATAAGGTTTAAAGAAATTGTCACGCTATGTATCAACAAATGTGTGCCCTTGCAAAAAAAGAAAGAAAATAAACAGAATCCTTGGATGAATAGGAAGATAATACATCTAAAGCGCGCCATTAACAGCCAGAGATAAAAAGTAAAGAAAGATGAATCCCAGATACGCAATTTATCAAGGCTTCTGCGTGCTGAACTGAAGGAATCGAAAACAAAGTATTACGAAGAAACATTGCCGACATTTATGAAATCGTCCCCCCATCGTTTTTGGCGTCACTTGTCTCAGAAGGAAGACCACTCAAAACGTGTGCATTCTCTTGTTGTCAATGATGAATTGGTGACCGAGTGCTCTTCTATCGCTTACCTACATAACAGATTTTTCCAGTCAGTATTTACTGCTTGTCCTAATGATAGTGATGCACCCACGCCACTTCCTTCTCAGTTATCAGTTATGCCTGACGTTCTGATTACTTATGAAGGCATGGTATCATTAATACTGAACATGAACGTAAAAAAGTCGATCGGACCAGATGACATACGAAATAATTTTCTGCGAAGGTATGTGGAATGGGTTGCCCATTATTTATACATAATATATAAAGCCTCAATTGAACAAAAGCGTGTCCCAGACGACTGGCTTGTGGCAAAGGTCGTACCAACGCATAAGTGTGGAGACCAACAAAAGGTGGAAAATTACCACCCAATTTCCCTTACCTGTGTATGCTGCAAGCTGCTAGAACATATATCCAAAGCTACGTATATGTACCTTGAGGGCACAAAAATATTTTTTCCCAATCAGCATGGTTTCCGGCAAAATTTATCCACTGTAACCCACTGAATAGAAACGGTAGACGACTTCATGCGTGCCTTAAATAATAGCGTTCAAATTGACACAATTTGCCTCGACTTCTCCAAAGCCTTTGACAAGGCAGGTCAAAGCTTTCTCTAAAGGAAGGAGGTGCGCTTGGAAATCTGTAACAAAATGTCGGCCTTATCGAGATAAAAAACAAACGTCTTGCACTTTAGTCCCGTGAAAATACTGCCGATCGTGCGTTATAATGCGAAAGGGGCGTCGCAAAGCCAGAACGAAAAACCAGTAAATTCATAAATGCCGTCCGGGGTAACGAACGCCTTTTTTCCTTGTCAGTCTCTGTGATTGGAAACGGCCAGTACCCAGGACTCAAATCAAAGAATGAAAAAAATTCAGTTCCCTCTAGGCAGGGTTGGTGTCATCTGTGCGCGGGAGGGGATAGACGTCTTTGCGCCTTATGGAGTTCAAATAGCGATAGAAAACGCAAATAGGGGTGTATGCATCCTTCTGTCTTACAAGGGCCGCAGGTGACGCCCACTGGCTCTTTTAGGGGTGACTACACAGCCCTGTAGGATGTCAGCCACCTGGCCTTCAGTGGTGCAACGCTACGCCGGCGAAACACTGCACGGTATTTGGTGAAGAGGAGCATTCTGGAACACTCCAATTTAGCTCTCCTCATCGTCGGTGTTGCGTAGGCGTGTTCAACCTTATAATCAAAATGACATAAACTTCTATTTTGACATCAGTGTTTCTTTTGGCTTCCGGAGAGGGTACTCTCAGAGTGCGGGCAAAAGAGCATCAAGGAACGCCCATGGCACGACGTATGTTTGGCAACGTCGCACTTTCAACGCTCCAAGGCACCTACTTGCACAAGCTCTCTTCATATTTCGGTTATGTATTATCGCTCTTCGATCGATAACAGAGCAACAGAGTTTTAAGTCAAAAGAGTTCCCGACCGGTCCAACTCATTGCTTGAATCAAATTAACATCAAATCACCCGTACACATGGCCATCCTGGAAATTTCATGGTGTTCTCCAAAACCACCCTCAATGGGTTGCAGAATGTCGAAAGATGGTCGAGGATTGAATATCTAGGATTCGGAGAGGACCGGATGGAGCCCTTAATTTTTTCTCATGGTAGTTATTACGCTAAATCTTTTAAAGCGATGTTTATGTATTGCCATAGTCTTCCGGGAGCGCTAAAACATTGGCGAAAATTGGCATTTTAGCCAAAATAAATTATCCTCAGTTGGCAGTGTGGGCAAGAATACCCCTTCAAGAAGTACAAGGCTAGTCTGACGATACCTTATTCACGGAAAACACTGCAATAGGCATTCCATCCGACGAAAGGAAGCTCGCCAGGGGCCCTTTGACAGATACCGAGTAACAAACTTTGCATCTCACCATCTACACGCTGTTTTGATAGTGTTCCTCGAACTGCCACTCTATAGTACTGGCCAATTTGCAGAACATGAGCAGGCATTGATCTGAATCACCCTCATTGATTCTGATATTCGAGAGTACTGTTATACCGGTAGGCCTCTTAAAGCCTTGATTGGGAGAGCCATCGTCGCGCATTTTCCAGACGGAGTGACCGATTGGGGTAATTTGTTAACAATAAAGTTTTGTTCCCTCCTTTATTGTTTAGTGAAGCACTAAAGGAAATATCCGTATCAATTCGGCTAGGAGGTGACGCAGAACAATTTATAGTACAATAAACAACGCCGTACCTCAAGGAATGAGAGGCACGGAGAAACTGCCCATTCTCCCGGGATTTGAGTTTGCCTCAGGGGACCAATGAAAAAGAAAACCACCCGCGCACACAGCTAATTTGCTCCGGGTCTTCTCTTTAACTCAGTGCACATGCTTTCTGTTAGTAGGGAAATGGTCTGAGATTGCCGGCGCAGAAGTGATCCGAACAAATACACTTTGCCAGAGTTTTTTAACACTCCTAAAAAATTAAACTCCTTCGATGGAGAGGTTAGGCTTCTTCATTAGATATTTATTGCCTTTGAATATGACCTGGTGGCAATCATTGTGTACGGTACGTTGGCGAGAATATAGTTGGAAATATCTGGTTTCTCCTCTTCCTGAAAAAAGTGGTGTGTTTGCAAGTAACACTAATACTTTTGCAGATTAACCTATAATAATATTTAGCGCTTCACAACATTGCTATTGAGGAGTGCCCAGACGTTGACTTAAAACTGTACTACGCCTTCCTCATCACCGCTTTTAATTATTTTCGGGAGAAATTTTTAAGTGTTACTTTATTATGTGTTCATTGCTTTAGCGAAACGCATAAGTTTGAACGCATTATTTATGCCTCCGATTGATTGGGTCCGACTTGTACGGGTAGAAAATTCAAGGGCATGTAGGATGACCACACCGAAGATATCTGGCAGATTGAAAGAGTAGGTAAGCAAAGAGGCACATAGAAGATTTGCATTCGAATCTCCTAATTGAATTTGTGGTATTATATTAAAATAAAGAAATACAGAACCTAATTCGAGGATTCAGATTATTATATTAAAATATGTTGAACAATGCAGTCTCTATGCAAAAGAGACACATATAGGCAATATCCAGCCAGGCTAACCCCGTCTGATTCCACACAACAACCACTACCACCACAACAAAGTATAGCCAATAAACTGAAATATCACAGCACCTCACGTAACTGTGCTTAACACTGTAGGTCATTATTTATAAGAACCACGTACCACAGGCGGAGATCTAAGATTCTGTTGGAGATTTTGCTGTATTCAGGCGACCACCAGGGTTGCTTGCGTTACGCCACTCTATTTCATGTATTTCATCCCTCTGCGGATCTACCATATCGCACAAGATGTTTCATAGGTGTGTACGTTGCAATTACATTGGCTAACACTTTTGTGGCGTGCTTACAACGGGAAAAGGCTCATTCTACTTGAAATCTTAGGTGTTTGAAAATGAGACAATGTTAGGACAACACAAAAAGGAGACATTAGGACTAAAACGAGACGTTAGGACAACACAAAAAGGAGACAGCAGGGCGATCGCAACTAACAATTCATTTATTCAAGAGCTTCGCACCAAATGTAAGAAAATTTGCGTATGCGCTGAAGAAACATACGTAAAACGCATAGAAAGAACGTGTTCATCGTCACATCAAGTTCTCTCCTCTTTGTGTGGTCCTTTTACGCAATACTCATGGCTTTTCAAGTATCAGACCAACTAGTCGCCGAGAAATCGTGCTTATCATTCGTGCCTTTCGTTATCACCAACAATATTGTTTTGGGGCCTGGGGCCAGTATTATTTTGCGTTCTTTGCAGTGTAAGTGCACTCTGTATCTCTTATCAATGACAGAAACTGCATTTCGCTGCCATGTGCGCATATGACACTAAACGCGATCGGTTGGACCTTACGTTTGCCAGCAATGCCCATCTATCTTTGCAATGGTGTCAGGAATAACAAAAAAAAACGTTGCAGGCTTCACCCAGCCCGCTAATTCCGAAACGTCGGTTAAAAGCAACGGTGGCATGAAGTACACTCAACCAAGTGAAAGTGTTGGGTTGAAGCCGGCGCAGTTATTATCTTTTCTTACCATAAATAGATAGGTGTAACTTTATTGGGGAAAGGGCTTCCTCAGAGGCCAATAAGAATGGTTGGGCGGAAAAGGAGGGGGTAAAATTAAGTACGGCTCACAATGTCAGCCTCGCGTGCGAAGTCCGAGAGGGAACGCAAGACTCGGGCTGCGTGCTTGCGCTGTGGTGGCGAGATTCAGTACTGGTACGTCGCAGCGTCGTGGCGATAGCGCTTGCGAATAGCCTCAAGTCCGGGACACTCCCATACAAGATTCTGCATAGTGGGGCGGACCCTAAGGTCGCATGTTCGACAGGTGACTTCGGGATGGGAGAGCTCAGTGTCTTCAGGTTGCTGGCGTCCACGCCGAGGGATATAGGCTCGCCATTTAGCAATGACATCATAGGTAAGTGCCGCTCCAGCTCAAACCTTATGGATAAAAACCTTGGCAGCACGCGGCCGTCCGCGCGGCAACGGATGGGGGTCGAGAGGTACCGATGAGAGTTGTACTTGCCGTCCGCGTTGCTTCAGGAAGTCACGCTGGTCGTCGGGGTCCTGGAGTGGATGGGCGGTAGTGAACCCGTGTTTCAGCGACGGCGAGCGGGAGTAGAGAAGCGCGCTCGCCAAAGTGTGAGCGGCCTCATTTTCGAAGCCACCCGCGTGTCCGGGAACCCAGGTCACATGCACGTACGCATTGTTTTGTACTGAAAGTGCACGGCAACTGCTCTTAATTTGATGAGTTAGGCAGCCGTGCCATGAAATCTGCTGTAGTTTTTTGATGGCCTGGAGGGAATCTGTGTAAAGGGTGAGGCGCGTCCCTGGGGGAAAGGCGCCTTGAGACTCTTGTTGCGATAAAAAGTCCAGGGCCATGTGAATAGCGCGCAGCTCCAATCCAAAAGACGTGAGGCACTCCTGATCATTATACTCGAGCACTACGCCCCGGCGCACGTCACATCGAGGGTGGTAGAAAGCAATGCCTGCACGGTGGGTGGGAGAATTCCAGGAGGCGTCTGTGAAAATGGCCCCAGGATCAGCATCGGCACGGGCAGCCTGAGCGGATCGCTAGAATGGGTGGGACGCTTTGGTAATATTCGGGTAGTAGGATTGAGACGGCAGATATTTTAATCCTCCCATACAGGAATCTTTGGAGGAATGTTTGGCAAGTTGGTATGGTGCACGGGGGAGTCCAGCAATAGTAAACGTTGACCAGAAAGAGTCCATGTGCGGCGCCTTGAGTGATTACAGCTCCACTCTTCGATAGTCGCAGCTATTGCAGGAGGACGAGAGAAACGATGTACCTCTTCTACCAGCGCGTGCAGAGGAGGGCCCGTAATAACACGCATGGATGCTCGGTGCAACACCTCTAGTTGTTTTGTTTGAGCCTGAGTGAGTTCAAATCACGAGGCACCGTGGCAGGCGCGGGAAGTGAGAAGTGCTACCACTATCATGCGGCGGCACCACTGTTATCGTGAAACGGTACGTACCATAAATAAAATATCGGCCATTTTTTATTCACCAAAAATAAAAATATGAAAAAAAATTTCCCATTTCAAACGTCGGCTTGCATAACCAAAAATATATCGAGGAGAGATATCACAGACCAATGTTTCTGGCCCACAAAAGTTGAATTTATTTGTAAACTTTTTCTGTTAGAGAAGAGCGGCTTCTGAAGTCAAGGCTTGCTAACTACCGAAGCTTTTCAGTTTCCAAGTGACATTACTCACCCTATCATAGTTTTGGGATTATTTCGAGGTATACATCCAGGTATGGCCTTTATAGTGACTACAACTCGCTGAAGTTCTCATCTGGAAGATTGCATGCGAATTCATGTCTTTCTACGTGTTTTCGATGCGAATGAAATGCGGGCTCCCTTTCTGAGATTCGCATCCACGAGCCGTGCTCGCGCAATTAGTGTTTCGAATCGTCTGAATTTCACCGTCTTCGTGCACCACGTGCTGGCAAGTTACTTTGGACGATCGGTTCTTTTGTGTTTTAAGTCCTCGTCTCCACGATTCCGTAATGTTTTTAACCGTTACAATGGGCCCTGCGCATATTTCTCTTGAACAAATAACTTACCTTTATGTGAGAAAAGAAATCCTATATAAACGCCTAAAGGAGTCATCGTTAACTATTTCAAAATGTATATTAACATTTCGGGTGTACAATACGTATTCTGTACTTATATTATCGATTTTCTGCGTTTGTACACTATTTTCAAACGTTCTCCATTTTCGTGCACCCATCTGTCTATCACTGGCGCTTGTTCAACAGGAAGGTTTCGGTTGTCGAGTGAGATTGGAATATTACTCACAGACGGTTTACACATTGGCGTGTGGCGATTTTACTGTGAATAGCATGGACGAATGTTTGTTGGTCGCAAAGGCTTATACTTCGAACCTTCGCCTTTGGGATTCACGCAAAGAAACTACCCTGTTCAAGCATAGTCGTTGTTATCCGAAGGGGTGCATATTTTTCTGTGTCCCTTTTACACGTCCATGCTCCCCCTTAAAATTCTGACGGCTTCGGTCGTGCAGGGGTGGCGCAAACAGATGCACGTCGGCACCATAACGCGTGAGACGTCGGTTTGATCCCAACAAAGGGCTGCTTTTTTTCACTTCTCCCTTCCTTATAATCATCGTCAGAGAAAGCTGGCTTCTCTGAAGATCGTTTTCGACGCGACATATACCGGTGCGACAACTGAACCTACACTTCAGAACCAGTTGCGATGCCATCGTCTTGTTCAAGCACCGCTTACGCCCCCACCTACGGCGTGACGCACTACGTATATAACAGGCCAACAAAACGCTTATGCTTCAGCGCGGATGCTCCTTCCTTTCTAGAAATTTACTAAAATTGCTTTTATCACTGATTTTGCTCTCTTTGCCCCATCTGAATGTGCTCCATAAAAATCCAACCGTTATCAAAACTGCTTTTATTCTTCTCGGCACTTGAAAAGAAAAGACATTTGCTTCTTTTTGGAGGCCACCTTTAGTCTGTAACTTTTTTTAAAATTACTCCTACACAGGACCTAACTCTTAGTAGGTTGATTTATTGCTCTAAGATAGTGTAACCAGCCACTTTAGCCAAATATTCGCGTTTGGAATTCGGGACCACTGTGCTGAACGGTTGCAGGAAATCGTGGTGTAATGTACTCGGAGGCAGTTTAGCGCTGTAGACACAGCTGCCTCTAAAAGCTCTTCCGTGCGTTCCTGTTTTAGTAATTGAGTGAGATGCATTTTTTTGCGTAATATTGCTTTCAAACCGACACCATTTCTACTAAAGTGTTTGTATATCCCGGGAACCTCTAGCAATAGTCACAAAAACAATAGCCAAACATGTTCACTAATAGTATCGGCTCTTAAGCCTTATTCAGGTGAAGCCACCGCACCTATTTGCAAAGGTAGGTGGGAAAGGTTTTTTCAACACAAAGTGAAGTGCTTCAAGCAGGACGTTCGCGTGCGGAAAACTTTGGGGAATAAAATTTACTTTTAGGGCGCAGCCCTCCGGAAGCCTTTACGAGGAATTCGCGGCTGTAGGCGTCGACGTAACCGAACGACCGAACGCACCCGAGTCCGCAGAATCACAACGGAAGGAGCGTCAGCAAAGGATGAGGAACAGTGCGGCACGCAGGGCTATGGCCCTCTCACGGCCTCCATCTCGATGTTGTTTCTCAGTGTCACATCGGAAAAGGACCCTACCCGCCAAACCCCTCCCAGACGTTATTCTGTTGGCCGCTAATTCAAAAAAACATAACATTTACGCACGAGGTTCCAACAAGATTTCAAACAACATGATTGCCACGTTACCGCGTGAGCCTAATCCCAACCAGGTGTATATGCCCGGGAGGTTCAAATATGATTTGCAACAACACAATGGCCGGCGGCGGCGACGCGTTGCAAGATACTAGAGGAGTAGGGCGCCACGCCGTGCGCTCGATGATCACGCGATCATTGCCGGAACGCAGCACATACGCGGCGTGACCAAGAAGACTGCATCTCGCGCTACGCCCAGATTACGCAATAGGTACTATAGAAATCGTGGGTGCATTTTAGATGCGACTGCCTCTCATTCACACGCCTAGTCCCTGCATCCGGCGTCGGCGTTGTGTTCGGCGTCCGCCCCTCCCCCATTCTCCTCTCCGCGTGAGCTGCGCTCTCCGCCACTCACCCCGCTCCTAGCCCGATAGTGAAGACTCTCTCGCGAGGGGCATTGGATTGCATCCCAATGGATTGGCTTGGCTTGGCCTGGCTTGGATTGGATTGGATCGCATTGGATTGTATTTGGATTGAATTGGATTTAAGTGGATTGTGTTGGATTGTGTTGCCTCATAGCCGCGGCAGGCGCACTGGCGCCGGCGCGTCCCCTCACCGTATGGGCGCTATAAAACGCGGTGCCTGTGCCGCTCCGCTCCATCGTTCCAGCGCCGTTCCTCCGCTGTCCAACGCTGCAACGTGAACCCCCTATGCGTTCCCGCGAGTGGAGGTGGGAGTTTTTAAAATAAAACAAGCTATTTTGTTGTATTCTCAACCTTTTACAATAACTAAAGCCAGCGGAAATGCCTGCGACAAGTTGCTAATAATAAACTTGTCAGAATACCAGAAGTTGACGTAACAAAATTTACAATAAGGAAAAATTTATGACATAAAAACAAATTCAATCTGTCAGCACAATAGATGGGCGACAAGAGAGGTATGATGATATAGTCAATAAGGGAACCTTCACGTCAGATAGTAAACCTGGGCTGCTGGAATGCGCTGCACCGCTAGGCACGTGTACAGACCAGGTGATTGCTGGTTCATATCGGCCGAGTGCAGCACAAACTCACCCGTTAATTTGGCAAGCAACTCGGCGTAATTCCCAGTAAGGTAGAATTTTTAGGTTGAAGAATAAAAAATCTTATTAGGAAGAATTATATCAGATGCATGGGTTAAATTTTCCCCCCGCTACACCCCACTTTTACCGAAATTAGTTGGACCTTAGAAACCAACGAAGACAGTTTCGCACTCCTTGAAACGTGTTGCGGCGACCTCTTCGAATCCAGTATTATATACTCATTGACCCGAAGAAGAAAATTCAGTGTTGAATCTAAACGTTAAATTGAACACGCTTGTAGTGGCGAGAGTGCTGAAGAACCGGATTGTTAATTTTTTGGTAATGATTGCCCAATAGCTGCCGCATGCGATGTAGCAGCTGCGAGGGTGGCCTGTCGCCAAGCTCCCCGCTGTTCAGAAGCTGCTGCCTCCTGCTGCCTTACGACTCAGACATACGTTGGATGATCGCTCCCTTCAGGTGGTCAAACGGCCAAACAGGATGTCGGCAAGATGGTCCGTGATACTCCCTGGCAAGGAGGTCACGACTCTGTTGCATTTCGTTTTCTGGCTAGTGATGCGCAGCAGACGAAAGCGTGCTTGCACTGGCGTGGACCACGTTGGCAGGTTCCGAGTAAGAAACGGGGAAGCGCAGTACTGTGCTCAATTGCGGTTTTAGCGTGAGCAAGGAGCTACGTGAATGTTACGTTTCTGCGGTTTCAATGAATTGCAGCTTGTTGTTGGCAAGGGGCCCCTCCACGAGAATATTGAAAATAATTTTACTTCTCATCCTTGATGTCAAACAAGTGTGCATGTTTGAATAAGAAAGCAGGCAAATAGAAGGACACCTTTTTTAGATAAGAACGAAAAGAAGTAAAGTTCGACCCAGCGGATTGTTAGCAGTTATAAAATATCTAAGAAAGTTAATTTGAAACACAGAACCCTATACAACTTGAAAATAGAAACAGGTAAAATGCTCCACATGCCAGTGTTACTGAACTCAGTTCAATAGACATTAAAATAACCTAACAACATTTGAAGAAGCTTCCCTACGTGCATTTATGAGTGTCAATGAACCGCAACGAAAATTTAGGCATATGGTATTATGCTGCAAAGAATTAAAGGCACGAATTAAAACAAACAGAACAAAGAAATGTAATCCCTCGAATAATCGCGATATCATTCAGACCATGGACTTGGTTAAAATACTTAAAAATCCCCCAAAATAAGTCACAATAAATAAAGGCCTCGTCTCGAATCTCCCATAACCGAAATAAAATTAACAATAAGATCAGCAAAAAAAATATTTACCGAGACCCTTTCTGTTTACATCCAAAATATGCACTATAATTTTGGTGTTACTTAAAAATTCAAAGACCAGCGAAAATTCTACTAATTTTCAGATTACTTTATAAACACTTCTGAACTGAATGAATACTGTTTATAATTTTCACGACTGATTGCGGCGATATACCACCAATTGACATTTCGATCAAACAACCATTCTAACTGCCGCTGCTATTTGCGCAAGGCATTCATCATTTCCTCCTTCAAAATGGCGTAACAAAGGGTTCAGGTATAGAAAACATACGAAATTTGGCAGTGACAATGCATCTGGGTAGCATTTTCTGGGCAAGGTATCTGGGCAGAACTAACCTCTGAGACGATTGTGTGCGCACTAATCAAACACATCTACGAACGATCGAAATGTATACCGATAGGGATTTATGAGAAAAAATATTCTTGTGCAGAAGCTATTTATTATCGATGCGGGCATTGTACTGTCTCGAATCGTTCCTTTTTCGCGATTTTTCAGTAGCCACTATGACCGATACGAAGCCTAACTATACCAAATCGCCGTGTGTCTAGAGATCATATTAAAGCTGTTTGGTAGAAAAACTGGTTTAAGGATAAGTGCGTTAGTTCTTTGACAGAACACTATCGGTTCAAACGAGAAAGATGTTATGAGGCGTTTGTTGCGACTGCGAAAATTGTGCATCAAACCTGTTATATTAACATTTCATTATGGAATGTACGGTTCTCTATCTATGTTTGATTGTTTATATAAGGTTTTATAACGAACCTCCATAAAAACAATTCCCTGTTCCTTCTCCAAATTAGAGAGCACCTTAAAAACCAGCTCAGGTTACTTATTCAAAACCTTTCTCGCCCATTGCAACAAAAAACAAACAGAATATTCTCCTTTCAGGGTGTCTTCCTGGCGTGTGACTGCTCAATCACTTTTAATAAGAATTGAGTAAGGCCTCTATAACGTATTAAGAAATAACATTATTCGACGTTTACATATTACGTGCAGGCGCCCAACAGGCTTCTAACAAAACCCTTAAGCTACTGTATACGTCAAATTCTAGGAGCATTTGCATTTCCAAGATCTTTCGCTTGAACACAATAAGTTCATCAAGCCAGAACCGCCGAAGGAGTCACGTTAATCTGCTGAATGTATTTTTCTTCTCGACAGGGAGCGCAAAGCATTTTCCTTGACCCTCCACATTTTCAGGCTCCAATCAGGTGCATCCGGAATTGCAGCCTTATTATTCCCAAATATTAGCCCTAGGCAAAGCAGAACTGTGAAAATACATACCATGCACGGAACTTAATAATACTCGTGCATATAGAATCTATCGAAACGTTCGTGCCTTTAATCATGAATCTCTTTCGGGGACACTGAGCTCTCTGGAAAGTAAGGTTTTTGATTTCCTTGGATGTTTTTATCATACATGTAAATTTGGAGCACCTAAATTCTTCGACAAGGACAGTATGTAGGCCCAGTTAACTTTACCGGGCCGTTACATAGGCAGCTTCTCCCTTCAATATATGTCTCTTAATAAGAACAGTCGCTTTGTACGCCCGGCCGGCGTTTCTGATTTCTTGCATGGCTCTCAAATGCGCTAAATGTTTGAGTCCCAACATGTAAGCATGTAAGGTGGCGCTTTTGTCGCAATGAGTCAGCAACCAGTATTTGTGCTCGCTTCTAAGATATCTGTTGAAACGCCTAGCCCATAATTTTGGTGGTATTGCTGCGAATATTTCTGTGTATCTTTTCTTCACAAAACGAGTAAAGAAATCCAGAGATGAATACTACGTCATATATATGGCCTCCTCAAGCAAGAAACAGAAAGATGTTATCAACAACTGAGAATATCAGTTTTTAGAACCTATTGCCGCACAACGCAACCTTATCGTGTAGTACAGGCCATAGTAGCGCTTATCGTAGGTACTTTGTTGCGCACCTATAACGCAGTGTGCTAATTAATGGCAGAGAAGAATACCTGCCCCTATAGGTGACAATAACCCTTTGAGAAACTATGCAATGCTTTTTTTCGGCATTTCCGTTTTTCAAAATCATCGTTCAAAAAAGGCATTATTCGCGTGATAAGTTGCGTTCGTAATTGTGACGTGGTTATCGATTGGTCTAAACCTAGCTGGTGCATGAACGAGGATATTGAGCGCACGGTGCCCACTTTTTGTATACAAAAACATGCTATGAGCGTTGTGCTCTCCCGTTCTGAGGTGTCATGTGGCGCCACCTGGCACGGGTGACGAACTTTTTTCCATTGGGGAAATAAAAAGCTGTACAGCAATTTCTGATGCAACCTAATTACAATCCCCTAAAAATCAGCCAGAAAGAATGAATGCTTGTGCTGTTGTTTTATTTATGTAATGCCCACAATTCGTATAAATCTATATGTTATGAAACACACCGCGATGTAGCTGAAAATAATTCTACGCAATGTGTTAACACAAAACTTACGATGAGAGTTCAATGGGTGAACTGCTTGCGGTGTGTTCGTTCGAAAATCTCACTGTCCCGAGAAGAAATAAAAAGAACAGAACCATACGCGCATTTCCGTATACTCTTCCGACTTAGTTGGCGGCCGCGGAAAATAATGTCGGGAACCTAACAAAACGGAACCAGTTATCATTGATGTACCTCCCCAAATATACTGCAGACGCCAAAACAGGTGAATATATGCATAAAAAATACACTGATTCTCTCAGCTATATGCAAGATAAAACTGTAAGCTATCAACTCGACAACATATAAAGACAACTTTAAAAGCAATGGAAATGCGTACGCTACACGGCGAGACACCGAAAAGCAAATAGACACACAGGAGCCGCATCTACAGTTTCATTAAAATGGCTCTCCAATATCTCGAACATATGGTCAAATACAAAGTGTACGTTGTGTTTCCGAAACATTATGTACAAGGAAGCAAGTTCCAGTTGACCTTGTTACTCAAAATACCTCTTCTCACACATATAACTGTCTGCGAAAACTACACCTGCTTGCGTGTAGTAGCACGAATACCACGAAAAGTGTTATTTACTTGAAAAAAAAAGAAGTATGTAATGTCAAAAAGCCTTTTTTGATCGGCCACACAAATGCGAATGTAACTGTTGGTACAAAATTTAGCTCCCGTTGTGCGCACTGCCTTGTGTGTGCCTATGGCAAGGTTGAGTGATACGAGGATAAACAACAACGTACATGAGCGTTGATAGGGGGCCGTGAATGCTATCTCCTTCCCATCTACGTCCGAAGCAATTGGAATATTCAATTTCTTTTCAACCAACGTATGTAACCATTGAAAAAGCATACTTTTCCTAGTAGTTTCAAGAAATAGCCTTTTGTAGTTTCAGCGGTTTCAGGTCACTGTTTGCTGCGTTGTTCTATTTTGAGTACGCGGCTGACAAACGCGACTGTCCGGGTCTTTGAAACCGAGTAACAGGGGTGTCGTAATATACACAAGAACATGAGAACAGGCACACACACGCACAAAAAAGATATCACTTCTTTGCAACAACAAGGCACAGCGGAGTTTGCAATGGAGAAATTTGGTTCCACAAGCACTGTGAACGTCGTTTTTCGACTCTTCTGTAATCCTCGCACTCTGCCAACTGCTGCGGGATGGCAGTTATGTTCCGACGGGCGCGTAAAACTAAACAACTCAAAGACATGAGAGCGTTGCTCACACCATTTCGATTTTGTACTGCCGCTTTATGCTCTCCCGGGTACCCAGGGCCCACATAACAGACGTTTCTCCAACGGTTGAAGTATGGGTATTGCGGCGTCTTTCACACCTCCTTATCGCATCCACGGGGCGATAAACACACACTGACACACTCCTGCACTCCTCTCTTCATTCTCGTAAATGGGCTCGAGGATTTTCCGCTTGTTTATTTTAGCCACCATTTGGAAGATGACGATGGTGTTCAGGTGAAGCTATAGAAAATTCCAACATGTTCAAACAGCACTAAAAGGTTTCCCACTAGCATAAAACTGGTTTTATTGTGAAGGATTGCTTTTCTGGCGCCTTCGAGAAGCCTTTTAGGTTTATCAATAGCTGTTTCGGTATTAGTGTCGCATTGAAAAAAAATAATACACATTCTTTCTTTCGCATGCTGGTATTCCTAATGCACCGAATGCCTTACTACGGGATGCAACCTGCTCGCAGAACTACGTGATGATTCTGAGTAATCTGAGTTCCCTCTCCACTCAAGCCTACAGTGAAAAAGATTCTTGAAAGCAATGTTTGCACGTAAACCAAAAGCGATTACCTCTCCACAAGCCGAGATAAGGCACACATAGAGCCCAGGCTCACAAAACTGCCATACGTATTGTTCTTCGCAAGGTGGCGCTTAACACTCGCCATGACTTAAATTCGGAGCATCAACTGATTTTTACATTAATTTTCATATTTACTAAGACCAATATTGGCGAGCATGAGGTGATTTTGCGTCCTTGCTACAAATATATGACTTCCATCTAGATAACGTTTGTCAGGAATGCCTCTTCTTTTCAATCCTATAACTCCGAATGATCTCTTGAATTTTGTGTTCGGCTGTGTGTAAGAGTACACATAATGTTTTCATGTCTAGTCTTCGTTTACGTTAGGGTTTGTGTGAATAGCAACAAAACCAATATATCTGCAAAACCCACTGTTATTGTGTTTTGATGATATCGAGAGCAAAAACAATACATTATGCCGTTTGGGGACAGCTAGCGGGACGGCCCCAGAAGAAGCAGATATGATTTCAGAGCTTTAGAGCTTCACTACAATGAAAAACATTCCTAATGAGCACTTGTCTAATATAACGTTTTTACTGTTCGTATATATCGAACTAAGTTCCTCAAGATCACAATGGCATAAATTAGAGCCGAATTTCGGAATTTAACTACATTGATAACAAATTTACGCTCACATGCGTGCACTTCTAAGCGATAAGTGCCAACGCCAATGAGGAAAGCCTGAGTTCCTCTTAGTTGCAGCGATTTCCCCAAATTCCAGTTGAGGCTATTATACAATTTTTGACAAAGAAACGGAGGGGGTTTTAAAAAGGAACTATGACTGATCCTATTTCGAGAGGTGCAATGCACTCTCTTCATTTTTGTACTGAGTATTCTAAATAAACAAATGGTACTGAAACCAGGCACAGGGCTTCCATACACTTGCTTCTGTAGCTATAGCTATTATGCAGGCGTATACGCTTTCCCCACAAGTGCTACTACTGGCGTTTACGATTAAGTGCATCTTGACTTTCCAGAAATTTCAAATGTTCTTGGTGTGCAATATTTTCTCGTTCACATATCGTCTCCTGTTTCTAAGCAAACACAAAATTTTAAAATTGTACACAAAAAATTGGTGAATAGATTATTCACGAGACAAAAATTACAATGAAAAGAATAATTTCGCTAACATTACCTGTAAAAATTGTTCCCATAGATCAGGAAAACTAACTTTGACAACACAAATCATTTCGCAAGTGAAAACATTCCCATATTACAAGCGAAATCCTAATATAATGACAGCAGTATTCGTCGAATGTCAGCCTCTTGCACAATCTGACAAGAAACGTGATATAAATGTTAGAAGTGTTATTTTAACTTTATTCGTTTCATGGGACGTTGAGTCGCCATGAGTTGGCTTTGTACTTGTTCAGTAAGCAGCCATGTTACAGCTGCGTATGTCATCACCGGCAGTATGGACTGGTTGTAGATTTTTTGCTTGAGTAACAGAGGTAGCTTACCTATCATTATTTCGGAGTCTTTGCCTAGTGCTCCCAGCCAATACCTATTCCTCGCCGGGTTGCTTTCTTGGGGTTGGGATCAGCATCAACAATCTGGAGGAGGTTTTTACCTTTTGTTACTTTTTGCTGCATTTCGTCTCCTAAGCTGAAGGGAACGTTCTTGGCATGTGTACTCGCAGGGCTTTTGATTGATTTCTATATATCATTAGCCCAACTTCCTTGCCAGGTATTCTAATTGTAGTTCCTCATGCATTGTTTGCATTTGTTCTGTATTATCACGCAGCAAGGCCAGGTCATCCGCAAACCTGAAATGGCTCAAGCATTACCCGTTTATCCTTAATTCTATGTTTTCCTACTGACGCTTTCAGTGTACCTCCTTTATCCTTGGTGGGAATAGATTTGGAGAGGTCGTATGTCCCTGTCTTACTGCCTTTCGTATCGAAATTTATTGCTTCGCTCGTGAAGGGTTCTTCTACGTGGGTATCCGTTAAATGTGCCTTCTAAAAGTTTAATATAGGCTGTCTGTGTTTCCTGTTCTTTTAGTTCTGCTAAAACGATCGCGCGGATTATGGAATCAAACGCTTTCTCGTAGTCGCGAAATGCTTGTAAAATGGTCCGTCTTCTCTTCGAATTATGCTATCACTTGGTTCAACATGAATGTGATCCATTCTTTCAGTACCCTTTTCTAAACCCAGCCTGCTCTCGGGGTTTATGGGAATGCGGGCTGTCAAAAATGAGGCTAACTACAACTGTGGTAAACAGATTGTAAACTGAGTGTAGGCTGACGGGTCTGTAATTTTTGTGGTCTTAAGGACCTCTTTATATTTATCAGAAGATTGTTAGCGTTTTTCCAGGCTCTGGACTCTTTTTAGGTCTTCAAGCATTCCGAAAATAGTACAGCAAGCCTTCCTGTACACTATCCTCTTCCGACTATAAAATACCGACGGGTATGCCAACGTCCCCTCCAGCTTTTCCTATTTTCATGCCATTGAGACCCTTTCTATCTTGCAATTTAGTTACCAGTGGGACATGGCAAGTTGAGCTCCTATTTTAGGTAGTTTTCTCTGATCCAAAGTCACTGGCATACGACCTAGTGTAAAATTATTCCGCTACCCTAATTTTCCCATCGAAGTTGTGCGCAATGTTTTCGTCTCCACATCAGCGTGCGTAGATTCTCTCTTTGTCGATGGCTAGCTTTCTCTTTTTTTGTCTCTCACGGTTCCCAATTTTTGCAATGTTTCCTCTATCACTAACATGTTATATATTTGTTTTGTTTCTGTCAATAAGCTTTGACAGCTGCGTCAATTGAATCCGATCCACAATTTGACGTTTTCACGTTCGGAAATTTGTTACTTCAAGTTCTTAGTTAGTTTTCCGCTTTGTTCTCTACCTGCTGCGTATCCCAAAGCTGCTGCTGATTCACTGAGTTCCAAAGTTAGGCTGTCAATGAGGCCGTCAGTACTGACTGCATGCTGTGTGTTGAAAAGAGAGGATTTGTTGAGAGAGTTGTGTTAAACTCTGGCCATCAGCACCCTACTGATTCCACTCCGGATTTCTTAGTGCTCATGAGTTTCGTTCTTTCTGTGCTGAGGTTCAGCAATAGCTTGCATGTAACCATCATGTGATCACTCCTCCGACTTTTTTAGCACCTCTACGACTTGCACAATACCTGCATTGTCATTAAAAATGAGGTCAATTTGGTTTGCGGTCGCACCGTCGGTTTTTTTATGTCCATTTTGTATTCTTTCGTTAATAGAAGAATGTGTTTCCTAACCTCAGGGTATTTCTCTGCAAATCTCACAAGTGTATCCAAAAATTAGTGCCCTTCCACCCTGTGAAGAAGGATGACCTGCAAAGATAGACGCAGTGGACGGAGTGCACGAAACGAAACGCGTTTTTGTAATTTGCGATGGAGGATATCTCCTAGAAAATTAGGTGAATGAACCTCTCATGGATCCAAGCTCTGTTCTTGGAGATAATCATGGACCTGCCTGTGTCCCTCCCAAGTCGTAAGCATCTTATTGTTTGTGTTAGGCCGAATTCAGACTGTTGCCGCAACTGTCGTAATGACTCAAGAATGACGTTATTTGATGTCTCAGCCAACCGAACATGGTGACATGGCGTTTTTTCCGTCGATTGATCCCAATACGCGTTTTGCGCTCATAATCTGAACATAGCCTAATACAAAAATCAATCCGCTTTACCACTAACGACTCCGCAGAGGTCCCACGGGGCCGTTTAACGTCCGCGTTTAAATCTCCTACCAGCAAAAGAGACATGCCATCCATCAGTACGGGCATGACACATATAGCTGTGCGTGCACGCCTTCTCTCCTCTATTCTTCGCTACAAACATTCGAAGGCATGAACCGGCAACCGGTCATGTGCGCGTGCTTAGAAAAGACAGGCGCCGCGACAGCGTGTTTCGGTGGTTTGAATGGGCAGCACCGTGTGAGCCGTTAAATGGGCTTTCCGGGAGCGGCGTCTGTTTTTGTCCGCTTAACCGAGTGAGCGAACGCCGCAGCGACGAAGAAAGGAAATGGAGAGGAGCGTCTAGCGAAATGTGAAGTGGACTACGGCAGTGTAGCTACGGCGTCATCTCTCTCACTGCCTTTCCCTCACACGTGTTTCATGTGCCGCCACCAAGGACCGTCCTTCCCTTTACACTTCCCCAGACGATGTTCGAATCTTTGCTAATCCAAACCACCTGACGTTTGCGCGGTAGGTTCCGGCAAGATATGCAACAGCATGCTCGCAGCTACCATGTGCGGGGCTAATCCTAATCACGTGACATTTGCGCGGGAGGGTCAAACACAATTTGCGAAATGATGGCCGGCTGCGGCGGGGCTCTGCGAGTTAGCAGCTTTAGTAGCGCATACCGCCTTGCGTTCAGTGATCACGTGAACACTTACTGACACGCAGCAGAAATGCGCAGTGCCCGAGAAGACTGCAGCTCGCGCTGTGCACAAATTTATATTAGGGAGTGTACTAATCGTCAGTGCATTTTTACGCCCATCCGTGCTTCATTTTATTTTTTTCAATCATCTCATAATCGGATACCGATGTTAGCTGCCGGCTGCGCAACTTGCCAAAAGGGCATCAGTGGAAGCGAGGGACAAAATAGTTGTGAAAGAGGTGTCAGGGGTGGTTAGGAGGATCCCCGGATCGGCACCGAGTAAATCGATGACACCGGAATGAAAATTTGGGGGGTAACACATTTATTGCTTTGTAGTAAAAATGTTGCAATTGTCTATACCGGAGTTTTGCCAATAAATTTCCACCCATTTGCGTTTTACCCACATTTGCGTTTAATTCTGCCTTCACAATCGTGAACTGCATTTTAACTCTTATTAACCTGTATCGGTTGTTTAGCTTGATCACAACAGCCGCGAGAATTCCCCTAATGATGAAAAACTCCTTCACGTTTCTTGGATTTCTCTGTCCATTAAAAAACTCACCCCGTATCTATTTTTCTCTTGGGGTCCACTGTGGCTCAGAATGTGCCCGCTATAGAGCTTCATGAAGCTTTCTCCTTTCCTTCTCAATTTGCTTAACCCAATCATATCTCCCTTAATGCCAGAGGGCTCGGCAGTAGTGCTACACAGACAGATTGCTGGACAGAGTGCGTGCGTTTAGCGCTGCAAGGGTTGCGTTCAAAGGTCGCTTTTCCGGACCCTGAACTTCGAGAACCTCCATGCATATCGGATGCGTTCGACAGACCTTGGCAAATTTTCACATCTTAGTCAGGAAATCCACCATGCAAGTTCTAATAGTTTCCCACTCCTCTTTCACAAAGCCCCAGGGTACTTTTGTGCGAAATTACATTCCGCGACAAGGTTAACCTTTCAAGGGTATACACGCTTCATCGCGCTGCTCTTCCAATAGTTTACAAGTGAATGAAATCGTCAGGCTCATTCTTGATGAAGTTACAGCCAGAAACCGAACACACTAGAACCAGAAACACACCCGTCCAGAAACCAGAAACACGCATTCGTTTCTGGTGACAAACTCTACCGCAGCTGACAGAATAGAACTAGCGGAGCTTTCGAAGTTATACAATAAGCGTAAGACAGCTGACATATAGAATTATAATATGGAGAGGATCGAATACGCTGTAAAGAACGGAGGTAGCCTGAAAGCTGTAAAGAGACGTCTTGGCGTGGGGAAAAATCAGATGTATGAACTTAAATATAAGCAAGGAAATTTCATCACAAATAGGGATAAAATAGTTACAGTGGCCGAGGAGTTCTACAGGGATCTGTACATTATCCAGAACATCCAAGATAATGCCGAACGAGACAGTAGATCAGAGGAGATAGACATCCCACCAGTAACGACGAAAGAAGTAAGGAAGTCTTTGAAAGAAATGAAAGGGGGCAGAGCACCTGTTGAGGATGAGATAACAGCAGACCTCTTGAAGGGTGGCGGAGAAATTGTACTTGGAAAACTGGCAAACATGTATACGCAATGCCTAATGACCGCAATGATACCGGAATATTGGAAGAACGCGAACATCATCCTGATACATAAGAAAGGTGACATGAAGCACTTGAAAAATTACCGGCCGATCAGCTTACTGTCAGTCGTCTACAAAGTACTTACCAAGGTAATCGCGAACATAATTTCTGCAACATTAGATGTCAGTCAACCTAAAGACCAAGCAGGGTTCCGTAAAGGTTATTCAACAATAGACCATATTCGCACGATCAATCAGGTGATGGAGAAGTGCGCTGAGTATACGAACCCCCATATATAGCCTTCATAGATTATCAGAAAGCATTTGACTCCGTCGAAACCCTAGCAGTCATTCAGGCATTACGGAACCAGGGGGTAGATAAGGATTATGTAAGAATTCTAGAGGATATCTACAATGGGTCCACAGCTACCATCATCCTTCATAAGGAGAGCAGTAAAATACCTATAAGGGTGTCAGACAAGGAGACACAATTTCTCCAATGGTATTCACAGCATGTTTACACGAACAATTCAGAACGTTAGATTGGGAACAGGGGGGGTAAGGGTTAATAGAGAATACCTCAGCAACCTCAGATTTGCTGATGACATTGCCTTGCTAAGTAACTTAAGGGACAAAATTGCAAAGCATGCTTTCCGCACGGGACGAACAGAGTAGAACCGTGGGCCTGAAAATTGATATGCAGAAAACTAAAGTAATGATCAGTAACCTCGGGACACCACAGCGGTTTGAGATAGGTGGCGAGCCAGTGGAAGTCATAAGCGAATATATCTACTGAGGCCGAGTTGTGACCCCAAATCCCAACCATGAGGCAGAGATAATAAGAAAGATCAGAATGGGGTGGGGTGCATATGGCAGGCACTCTCAGATAATGAATAGCAGCTTACCATTGTCGCTGAAGAAGAAAGTGTATGACACCTGCATCTTACCGGTACTCACCTACGGGGCAGAAACTTGGAGGCTTACTAAGAGGGTTCAACTTAAATTGAGAACGACTCAGCGGGCAATGGAGCATAAAATTATAGGTGTAACATTAAGGGACAAGAAGAGAGCGGAGTGGGTCAGGGAACAAACACGTGTTAAGGACATATTAGTATAGATTTAGAAGAAGAAATGGACGTGGGCAGGGCAAGTAATGCGAAGGCAAGATAACCGCTGGTCATTAAGGGTAACAGAGTGGATCTCTTGAGAAGGAAAGCGTTGCAGGGGGCGGGAGAAAATTAAACGGGCATATGAGATTAAGAAGTTTGCGGGGATAAATTGGTCGCAGTTGGCACAGGACCGTGGTAATTGGAGAAAAATGGGAGAGGCCTTTGCCCTGCAGTGGGCGTAGATAGGCTGATGATAATGATGATGATGATATGCTGCCAATACATAAACTCTTACGAAAGAATGTCTGTTAATAAAAACAGATTTCAATCTTGTTTTACCGAAACTAACCGCAAACAAAATTCATGAGATATATTTAACTATAAATTTTCAGCAAAGCAGAAGTAGATGTCTTTATTCAATTGACAAAGTTGGCAACAATACCTTCCTCTATTTTTTTAAGCACCCATGCAGGTTCACTGTTGTTGCAAAATCACAGTATTCGAAGCACTCTAACATTTAATTTCCCCCGAGGCCACGTTCCGCGCAGTGTATTGACGTAAATAAGAAAGCTCTCATCCCTGGCAAATTTTTTCTAATTTTTGCGTTTGCGATATGTTTGCGTTTCGTAAACCAGTATTTGTCCTACTGTGTATAGAAGCTCGTGCATTTTAGATATGTTCCTCTACCTTAACAGTGTTTTCGCTCATAAAAAAATTCTTCATTTCATTTTCAGCAGCACAAATATACAGACTGCGAGCACCAGCAGAATCTACACTCCTCCGACAGTCTCCATGCTGGGACAATTGCTGTGCTTCGATAGCACGCACTATCGCCATCGCTTCATCTTCATCATATTGGCTTCTCAGATCATCATCACCGCTTCCTGATGGGGTCTTCCTGGGCCCTCGGCTCTCGGAATAAACCCTCTCCTTCACAAAGGAGCGGCTTGCCTGTATTCTCCGGCTACTCGTTGTTTTCGTCTTATCGGGCTCAATCCTCTTGCTGCATCATCCCTGCTTGTTCTAACGACTCTACCATCCTTCTGGCGCCAGTACGACACGGCGGAAAGCTCCCCCACGGGGTTGTCTCGAAGCTCGGAGCCCTACCCTCGGCCGCTAGGCCTAGGACAGCTGCCACTGAGGTGCCTGCGAGCAAGACAAGGCCCTGCCATGTCTGACGCCCTGGAACAGGAACGACTGACACAAAACATCCAGCTGCCAGGTGCATCTGCTGCCGCTGACGCTACTGCTGGTGCAAGTGACGACTTTCCACCACTGATGGAGGTGACGTCTTCGCTCCCGTTACCACCCACCGACACGTCACCGAAGCGAAAGGCAGACAAGACTACTGGTGTGCTACAAGCAGCTACCCTACCACCTGCTGCGATGCGGGCTTGTGCACCGGGCAACACTCACAGCCTGCGTCCTTAGTGGAGATAGGTTCGTCACCACCTCCCCCAAAAACATGTGCGACGACTTCTACCCCACGGAACTCCTTGCCCCAAGCCCAGCACTTATCCAGATACAAAGTTACCATCAAGCCACGACAGAATTTCAATATTCTGAATCTTTTCACCAAGGCCTTGCAGGCGTTTCTAGATAGCTGTGTCGGCGCAAATGGATTCACCGGATATGCTTATCATCGGCCAACAAACACGGTATCCGTGTGGGTGCCGACTCTGGATGCCGTGGCAAAGCTTTGCTCACTGCAGCACATAGCTCTCACTGCCGACACGATTCTACAAGTGCAAGCGTACCTGGTTTCAAGCACCGACATCCGCCGCTATGTCGTCGCGGGTGTAGACCCCTGCGAGAATCCGGACTACATTCATGACAACATCAAATGTGACACACGTCAAGTGCTTCTTGTACGGTATATGGGATCCGGAAAAACTTGCCTTGCTTCGTTACGGGGCCCGCTTCATCCCCCCAACCGCCTTTTCTATAGTGGCTGTGTACTTCGACCTCGTACTTATAAAGGAGGGGTAGTGCACTGCTACCGTTGTTTTAGACAAGGTCACATGAGCAAGTCTTGCCCGTTCCCAGCCAGCCCCGGGTGCCCGTGAGGACGAAACGGCATCGCCACAAGAGCCAAAATTCAAATGCGGTTTCTGCCGCTCTGATGATCATGAGATCACCGATAAAGGCTGTCCCACCAAGAGTAAGGCAACACGTGCTAAATGTCGTGCATGGCGTGCTCGTTCTGAGCCAGACACAACCTCGACATTCCACCGATTCGATTGCTTGGTGGAGGAGGATGAGGATGCAATGGAGTGGAAGCCGCAAAACCTCCCTCACAGCCAACATATCGAGACGTTGTTCGCAGTTCGCGCCATCGTCGGCAACCTGTTTCTGAGGTTCCTTCGTCCCCTATGGAAGACGACCTTGTTGCCCTGGACCAAAAGCTGGCTATGCTGCATGGTTAAATTACCAAACTCACCAAGCGCAAGTCTCAATTAACTCGCCGCCAGCAACGCTTACCTCAATCGTCCCAAGACTCTACAAGTCCGCCTCATCTTTTCTGGAAACATCATCAAAGCGCCCCGCCCACGAACTCCATTCCCTCACCGCCAGCCTCCTCTGCATTAACCCACCAAGAACTTCTCCAGTTTGTGGTGCACCAGCTACAGTCATTGGTATCTGTACTTGCTGCACACTTCGCTAAACACTCCGTCAATATGCCCGACTCGCA
This sequence comes from Haemaphysalis longicornis, assembly GCA_013339765.2. NCBI lineage: Eukaryota > Metazoa > Arthropoda > Arachnida > Ixodida > Ixodidae > Haemaphysalis > Haemaphysalis longicornis. Next base: position 133,106,031 of record CM023452.1, on the reverse strand, counting down.
ACAGTACATTGTACAGTGGAACTGTCGGGGCCTCCCTACGAAAATTGGAGAGCTCCGTGAAAGACTCCGCCTGGGCAAGCTCCATGCTTGAGCCTTCTGACTTCAGGAGACGAACTCTCTCCCACGCATGGCGAAATTTACGGCGTACGCGGAGCCTTGAATTACTGATCGCAGGTGCAGCTCCAGTTCTACTATTCCGGGCAAGACGGTAATTTATGTCCAATCTCAGTTTCCTCAGATCTGCATCCCTCTGGACACATGTTGTACACTGTGGCAGGAGGTGGTAGCGGTAAAGGTGCAACTTTCTCGTTGTGCGGTACTCCTGGTTTTTTGTTACGTGCGCCCTTACAGTGGTCGTGCCCCCCGCCTACGATTGGGTTGCCTTACCGCACTTCGGCGAACCAACCCTGGGTGCCCCATACTTGTTGCGGGAGACTTCAATGCTCCGCACTGGCATTGGGGGTATGCGTCCTCGAGTGAGCGTGGTCGTGTGGTACTGGAGCACTTGAGTGATGCCCGCTTCATGCTTCTGAACGACATCTCTTGCCGAACACGCCGGTGTGCGCACGCACGGATGCCACCGTACTCACCTGACTTGTCGTGGCGGCTGGGTCCACAATTTGTATCCTGACAACGTGAAGCTGACTGCTGGAGCAGCGATCATCACTCCATTCGCCTGGGCCTCATTCCAGAGTCGACGGGCCACCTTCGTCGCCGTTGCACAGCGGTGAACTGGGACAACTTCCGTACCAAACTGAATGCATCCTTGTCAGCGGCCATCCCGGACCCCACCGCTCTTTTTTGGTGTGTCCTCATGGACGCCTCTCAACATACCTGGGTGGAGGAGTCCCGCCCAAAGCCCGATCTTCGGCACCTGCAAATTTGGGCTCAGCGCAAGCAAGCTGAAGCAATTTCCGCACGGGATCCTTCGTCGATAACGGCCAGGCTTCAGTACCAGCGCCTTACCGCTGCTGCCTGACGGCACGAAAAAAATACTGTCGAGGCAGCGCTGGCTTGACTGGTGCGCCCCTTAAGGCCCATCTTCCTCAACAGCGGAATGGAATCGGGCAGTCACCCTCCGGATGCAGCTGCCAGCGCTTGTATTGCGTCAAACAAGGATACCGCGCAATTCGCTCCCGACGTTGCTCGGGCCTTGTTTCCTGCATTTGATGTCCCAGTGGCCTACTCATAAAGCCGTTTTGGGAATTCAGGCACCGTTCACAGTGGCTGAATTCCTGGCAGCGATCGATCACGCCAAACAGCGGACTGCTCCGGGTCCCGCCGGCATAACGTACGAGGTGTACAAGAACATCGACGACCCCGCCCTCGTGCAGCTTTTGGACTCGGTTAATCAGGTGTGGCTCTCCGGTCAACTACCTGACTCTTGGCTTCGTGCCGATCTTGTTCCTATTCCAAAGCCCGGGAAACCACCACATGTACTTCAGAACTTGCACCCCATCGCCCTGACATCGACGCTGTGCAAGTTGTTAGAGCGAATACTTGCAACACGGCGTCAGTGGTGCCTTGATACCTTCCAATGGTATCACCCGGCGCTTTTGGATTCAGGCCCTATCTCGGTACTGGCGATGAGTTGGAATACCTCCAATCTATGGTTTTATTTGAAGGCCGATGCCGCCGTGTGAGACCTGTGCTCGCCATAGACATATGCAAGGCGTATGACAACGTCAGTCACGCTGCCATCCTTCAAGTTCTCAATGGCCTCCACCTTCCGACAAAGTCTTCGATTTCGTCCGATACTTCCTTCAAGACCGTTCTTTTTGCATCCGCATCAACGGAGCAAGTTTAGCTTTACATCAGTCCGAGGCATACCGCAAGGGTTTGTTCTGTCTCCGATTCTTTTCAACATCGTCATGTAGCCACTAGCTTGGCAGCTTGCTTCAACCCGAGATCTAAATTTCCTAATGTACGCGGATGACCTTACGGTGTGGTCAGTGCATCCAGACCTGTCACGACAAGCCCAGTGCCTCCAGCAAGCACTAACAGACTGCCAGAGGTGGTGCGAGTATGCGGGCCTCACTCTCTCACAAGTGAAGACTGCTTTACTTCCCGTTTCTAACGCTTGGGGCCGCCGCCTTCTTGCTGTGTCTCCCATTTCACTGTGTGCAACTCAACGGGAACGACCTCCCCACGGTTCACCGTCTTCGGGTCCTAGGACTAGAAATATTATCATCAGGGTCAGCAGCTCAGTGGCTCCGATCTGCTTGACAAACCCGGACAGATGCTCCGCCTCGTCGGCCACATCTCGCAGAAGTCTGGCGGGGCTTGCTTGACAATAGCTTGTCTGCTAGTGCGCGCCGTACTACAGCCACGGCTTGTGTATCAGGCACAGTTCCAGCACATGACGCAGGTAGACTGGGCTCGGCTTGAGACCATCAACAGGGCCGCCATGCGCACCGTCACTGGCCTCCCTCGCATAACACCAATTCCACCACTACAAGCTGAAGCCCAGCTAAACACGCTTGATGAACTCATTCATCAGCGTCGTTCGGCATGCCTGCTTAAACGTGGGCTCATTCCAGCGGCGGCAGCTCTCGCCGCGTAGGTGGGCCAGCCGCCGAATAACATGTCAGCTTTTTCCGCCGCAAGGCCGCCCTGGCTCTAGCATCAGGTGACGGACGACAAGCCTCTGGCAAGGCTACATGTCCGAACCTCTGGCTTTCATCACCCTCCGGATGCAGCCCTACTTCATGTCGGTCACGGGGCGCTCGCGACGTGGCCACGAGTCGTGCAGGCTTTTGTGGACGCCGGGGCACACGACTCCCTCGTAACCACAGCCTTGGCTTCTCCCTCTCACCTAATCTTAAACCTGGGCTGCGCCTATGAGACCCTCCGGCCTCTACCAAGCCTGTTGGCAGAACTTACTGCTATTCGGGATGGTCTCCAAGCACTTGCATTGACAGTAACTACCGGTGTCAAACTGGAAATTAACACGGGCTCAACGACATTGATACGTGATCTATGTCGCATTGCGTGTAGCTCTAGCATGTCGGCACGTATTCATGCGATCCTGTAAACATACCCATACCCTGTGCGTGTTTTGTGGGTTCGCCGGGACATGCTTCGTGCCCACATAGCAGCGGATCGCGCCTGTCACTGTATAGACCTTTCACGGCCGCTACCACAATCTTCCAGTGTCCAACCTAGAAGAACTGCTGGTGGAAAAGGGGAGCCTCTGCCACGCCACGCGTGCTTTACTTCCACCGCGTGGAACTGACCTCCCCAGTGGGCTCGCTCGCTGGGAGGAGGTGCTGCTGCGGAGGCTTCGAGTTGGGTGGCCTTGACCCCAGCAGTGACCCACGCTTGGCCGGCCCGCTATTATTCACCGTTTGCGGACACCTGTCCCTTTTGTACGGTCCCTGCGTCCGAAGCTGACACGAGCCACCTTCTATGGACCTGCTCTGCCCTGCAAACTTCTCGCCTGCAACACCTCCGAGGCACAGGATTGTATCATGGAGAACCCTGATCTACAGCGGTTTATTTGGGGCCCTCAGTACCAGTCTCTGCTTACGTTTTATCGTAACACAAATGTGATGTTGTGTATATAAGTGTTATGCCGTAAGGCAAAAAAAAATTCTCGACTCTCTCAAGCGGAGGAAGGTGTATTTGATCCTGCCGTCTACCTCTCCCCGTCGCACCGCAGCAGCTTCGATAATTTCGGCGCCCTACCAACCATGCAGCCCGAGACCAGCAATGCTGCAGTTCCCGTCCAGCTCACCTTTATATCACTGGCCGCCAACAGGAACAGCTCTTTTTGGTGGCCTCCAGGGCGAAGACGTTGAGGAATGGCTCGACCAGTAAAAGGTGTGAGCGCGTTTAATCGGTAGGACGACGCATTCACACAGAAAAATGCTTCCTTTTCCCTGAATGAAGTGGCGAAGACGTGGTTCTCGAACCATGGCGGTTTCTCTAATTGGGCGAGCTTCAAGGAGGAATTACGTAAGGTCATCGAAACCTCCTCTTCTCGCTCGGATGCACCAAAAAAGAAACTTGATGTCCATGCGCAACTCCCGGAGGAGACCTACGCTTCATACATTGAAGATGACCTCGCGCTATGCCGCCAGATCGACAAGGACATGGCTGAAATGGAGACGGAACGCCACATACTGAAAGGAATCGCGCATTTTGCCTTTGTTGCTAGGGCGATTCAGAATCCTACTACCATACCCGATATGGGAACGATCTGTAAGCGGCTCGACCATCTCCACTCCATCCGCATTCAACACACCTTGCCTGCCTGCCCCTCTGGCTATGCCGAGCTCCTTACTTTGATTCGCGACATCATTATTGGAGAGTTGCATCAGCGTGACACACCCTGCGCTCAGAACCACCATGGTCGCCCACCTGGGCTGCGTGACATTATGATAGAGTAGCTGGTTTTCATTACAACTCTCCCTCAGCCATGTCGCATTGTTCTTCTTCACATGCCGACATTTCACAAAGCTATAACTTGATCACCTGTGCCCATTGAGCACATCGTATCCCTGCCCTCACGCAGCCACTAGACCGCGCTTTCGGCGCCTACGGCCGCAACTCCTTTCCATTTGCTTAGCGCGCACCGCGCCCTCTTAGCCACAGCCCTTCTGCTACTATTGTGGCATCCGAGGGCACGTATCTCGCTTTTGAGGACCACGATAGCTGGTCGAACGCTGCGGCTATGCCCTATACGAGTGAGATAACCGCTTCAACTACGCCCGTCGCCAGCGTGTGCGCTCGGCACCTCCCTCTACGCCCCCGATTGATTCTGATGAGCGGTCCCGCAGTCCACGCTCTCCCAGACACCGTTCCCATTCGTCTTTCTCCCAGTCTTCGTCTATTCTCCGACCCGCATCACATGTTTTCGGCCGACACCGGAAAACTAAATGCAGCCGTTTTCTTGAAGGAACTGCATTACAGGAAAAATCTCAAAACCCCATGATTGACCATCGAACATATTACCAGTTTTCATTGAAGGTGTTTGAGTTGAACATTCAGTAGACACAAGGGCTAGCATTTCAGAAATTCCCGCAGATTTGTATACTAGAATAGGCACGGTGACAACGCCATATCACGGTCCGGCTCTGCCTGGTGCCAACGGCGGAAGAATGTGACCCTTTGGACTATGCAATGCGCGTGTTTTTATTTATGGCATTCGTCACCACCTACACGTTGCGGTTTTGCCCCTATGTGCAGATCAAGTCATCTTAGGTTGGGATTTTCTATCAGCATCGGCAATCATCACGTGTAATCAACCCACCATTCACATCAATGACCCCTGTCTTGCCAGTTCGTCGGAAAGAGGAACGCATCGTCTGGTCCCAACAACTATTTTGTGTGCTCTCTCCAGGCGAAGAAAGAGATTTACCCGTCTCGCCCGACATACTCAGCCACTGAGACGTGTTGATTGAACCAGCTGGCAATTTCATTCTTAAAGGAGAGGTCATACCTACCTGTTTTGTCCGTTTTTCATCTGGGCCGGCTTTTGCTGCTGCGGTGAATACATCTGCAGAAGAAATTTTTATTCTGGAAGGTGCCACCGTCGCATCGGTTTTCGGCAATCTAGAAGCCTGTGTTCTTCCGCTGTGAACCATTTCGACAGATGAGCACGTTTCCATATTGCCAGCTCCAGCTTCGGCTTTTGACACCGCCACCAGTTCCGACCTTCCGCCAAACGAGAGGCAAGCATTGGTGCTTCTGCTGACCAAACAGTAGGGCACATTTGACGCGTACTCTTCTCCCATAGGGAAGACATCTTAAGCAGTTCACCGATATAAAAATTTTATGTGTTATAGAATTGCGGATTTACGGGAAAGAAATTGCAATGAACTGAATTTTTGCCAAAGATGAACTTCTAAATCCACCTTCATCAATTACGGAACAAAAATGAAACAGCTAGCCCTGATTCATTGAGCTCAATTATTGAGAAGGGCCTGAACATCTTTTCCATTATCGCATTGTGAATATATTCAGTGCAGTGTTCTTCAGTGCAGTGTTCTTCCTGCTGCTGATATTGCACGAAAGCGTGCAGCGGGACCCTTCTGTCCACAAGCGAAAAAATCGTTGCAAACAGCACTGGAAACGCGACCATGGCTGCCATTCGTTTCTATCGGAGAGCCAATCACTTTGCGGAATAAATGCAAGCGTGAGCGACCCCATTCCTCTCCAATGCCACAGGAGACGGCGGCAGATTCATTCAATTGTCTCGACAACCCACAGAAGTCCCGACATCGAACACAGTCGACGAATGCTCCTGCAGATTCATCGGCAGACACCGTGCCTATCTTATTCGTCCTTTTTCCTCTCTCGCACACGCACTCTTACTTTGCGTGGCCCCCATATCCAATTCAATATTTGCGCGGAGGATTCCATAAATTTTGTAAGCCCTTTTACTTGCGGCAAAGGTTTCGCCCGCGCATAAAAGCTTCACACATACGTCATTATGGAATAAAGGGTCAAGTTTCTTAATAATGTTTGTTACAATGCGGCCAAAGTGTGTGGACTTAAGATAGCGTTCTTAGTTGCAGACTTTGCACTAAATTCAAAAGATATCACCTTTTTTGGCCTGACGGACCAACGTTCAGTATCTTTTCACTGCAGCTTATTCTTCATGTCATTGATGTTATACGGATTGATATTGCATTTTTAGCCCTTTTTTTCTCAATGTTCATACACAAAAATCGACACTGTCGACCTGCTGTGTGAACGCCAAAAGTAGGAATTGCGCTATTCTAAGATACATACGGGGGATACACGTCAACTAAACCGCTTAATCATGAATAAACAATGCCTATTATAAGAACGCATTTATGAAAGGGGGCTCAGTCTTTCCCCAAATATTTACAGCGTGTGTGGAGGGCGTGGTGAGCCCGCTGAAGTATAAAATAACTGGTCACTGGTAAACGACAGACCCACGAACCTCAAAAGGTTGGCATACAATTTAGTCGCGCAACTCGCCCAAGTCTCCATCATACTTTGTCTTACCAACCAGAAATAACACAGTATGAATTGGTTTTAGGCCAAAAACCAAAATTTAGGCTTAATTGCATGATTACAAAGATTGCCAAGGGACACGCCTCCAATGTAGTAGGAATGTATCAGAAAGAGTATTTCGTTGCGTCTAGCTTTGGTACGATACCCGCGGACAAAGAAATTAAGAAAATATTTGATGCACACAAGAAAAGTTGTAAGCCCTATTCTCTTGAAACCCTGATGTGAGCAGTAAGCGCCTTCTTTCACTAAAAATAACCGGTATAACCAATACGATCTCCTTGTATTACATATGAGAAATAAACTCGGGACCCACAGTGCACTTTGCAACAACATTGGGATATGAAATATTGTCAATTGAGAGAAAACTTAGGTATAAAAAAAAAGATGCGCGGACTTGACAGTACAATCTTGGAGAATGTCACGTAAAGTCACAACTGCCTGGCAATGACCTTCAAAATTGGTGAATACGACCGTTCGGATCAATGCCGGCTCAATAAAAAAGGTCTGCCGAATGTCGCAGCATGTGTACTGGCAGTGTAGGAGGCTTTAGGGGGAGACGTGTGATGCAGGCAGGCTTTGCACGAGAAATGTACGAGTATTTTTTGACGTTACAAGCATTCTCTGTACTAATGTAGATGAGCGCGAAATGATGGAAATGCGTCAATCAGCCAAAATGTTGGTGTTTGAAGTTTCACTGAGAAGTGAAGATTCAAACCGTGGCACCGGAAACTAGTTTGCACAAAATAGGACACACCTTTTGAAATAGATAGAAGGTGGAAAGTACTGCAGGGCCATTCTGTTCCGTGATAGTCATACCATAGTTACCCAAGGGCCCCGTAAAGTGTGACGGCCCTCGATGCATACCATAAGTCTACGATTACTGAGAAATTGAACGAAGCACCAAATGGCCATTGTGCTCGGGACGAGCAGGTATATGACATAATTTGGGGGTTTCTCAATAAAAAGGACCCGCCCTGCTACTACGCTTATCAAATCTTAGGGAAGCCAAGAATCCATATTTAAAAATATGGTAATGCTAGTTATCGGGAAAAACAGTATTTTCTCACCAGAAGAATACCGGTCCCTCTTGTACGTATTCTTGTGAAACTCACAAGCAAGGTTTGAAGTTACAAGGGCATATGGGAGACAGAAAGAAATCTTCCTTAGCATATTGCAGATACATTCTCTATAACGTATAACTAGATATGAGGCACGACCACACCCGCAGCCGCCATGGTTCATTATGTTCAGTGTCATACAGAGAGACAAGTTTTTGACACTGAACAAAGACATGGGAATGCCTTTTAATACAGCAGACATATGTGGAATTTCTAGACAAATGTGAGAAGCTCATACTGTTGCGCGTATTCAAGTTTTATTGAATTAAAAAGAGAAAGCTATGCCAAAGAAGCGACAACCGTAGAACGTATGCAGAGAAAGGGGTTCGCTCGTTCGATGCGGGATAAAACGGTTGGGTTGAACATCTCCAAGAACCCACAATTTTAACGCGAGGGGATGTTGAAGGGTCTGGGAAGTGATTAAGAGCGGGCCTAGTTTTTAACATAGACGTGCAGCTATGACACAAGAAACTAACAACGTATTTTAAAAAGAAAACAAGCTCGACACCATAAAGCGCACTTTGCCAGTCGCAAAGTGTTACATATGTCAGCCCCATTCAAATGAAAGCCTAATTTGGTGCGTTTGATGTCTTAGGCAGCCGAGCCAGAACTGGTCACATTGCTATGATAATGCTATGAAATGAAATTGCTATGAAATGTCCCATAGCTATGATAAGATTTCTTGCATTGCATGCGACGCAGTCACGCGAGTGGAACCCGGAGATACGTCTCAAGTTTCTTTAACACGGAGTGGAATGAGCCGCACAGAGCAGTGGTTGCATATGTCCTCACCGGTCGCTTGAAGTGCGGTCAATATCACTTTGGAGTAATACGTTTGGCGTTTCCATTTGTACCAAGGGAAACATATACCACGAGCAGGATGTCAATGCCATTCTCTGCGGAAAATCCTGCGGATTACCCATAAGATTTCTGTGAGCGTTGCCCGTGGACGTAATAGGCTAAACATTAATTCGAAATTTTTAATTAAATAAAAGAAAACAATTTCATCACTGTCAATGCGCAATATCAACTACAAACTGTTCGTAGGAAGGTGGAAAGAAATTTATATCATGCGTGAAGGCATTTTTTTCTCATGATGCTAACGCTGCCTTATCGAGTCCAAACAGAAACAAATGGGCTCTCACAGACCCTCGGTGGTACTAAGGTATGTAAATTCGTGAGCAACTGCCACTGTGGGAGGATTTATTTATATAAATATATATATATATACGATAGAAACTAAGAGTTGGCAGTCAAGCCCCTCATTTCCCATTTTCTGATTCGCTACATGCTTAGCGAGGGCCTCTGTTCTGGCAGTCTTGGTGCCAAAGGGAGCTTAAGAGGGTTCAACGCTGGTCGACCACTCTCGACATGCCGTACACACTCGAGTCACGGCCCAGGGGTTAAAAAGAAGGTCCCCTTCACCTTGAGTAGCCCGAGTGGCGCTAGCTCCCACCCCCAAGTGCAGGAAACAAAAATACCTTAACATAAATACCCGAGAAAGAGCTGGGGAAACAGCCCCGCCGGTAGCGTAGTGGTTATCGCACCAGACCGGTATTCTGGAGGTCGTGTGTTCGGATCCGACCCGGCGGGCATTTTTTCACCACTTTCTTTTCGACTTAAAAAATTCTTCATCTCTTTCTGTGACCCACCACAACCTCCCCTTTGCTTTCCGAGGTTTCTTGACTGCCAACCCTTATTTTCTGTCATATATATATATCTATATATATATATATATATATATATATATATATATATATATATATATATATATATATATATATATATATATCTTTCAGTAACCAACCACAACCTCCCCAGAAATAAGGTTTGGCAGTCACGAAAACCTCGGAAAGCAAAGAGGAGGATGTGGTTGGTTACTAAAAGAGATAAAGAATTTGGAAAGAAAGTGGAGGAAAAATGCCCACCAGGTGGGATCCGAACCCACGACCTCAAGAATACCAGTTTGGTGTGATAACCACTATGCTACCGGCGGGGTAATTTTCCCCTCCACTTTCCGAGGTATTCATATTAAGGTATTTTTGCTTCCTGTGCTTGGGGGTGGTAGCCAGCGCCACTCAGACTACTTCGGGTGAAAAGGACCTTCTTTTAACCCCGGGCTGGGACTCGAGTGTCTACAACATGTCAAGAGCTGTTGACCAGCGTTGAACAATCTTAAGCTTCCTATGGCACCAAGACTGCCAGAACAGAGGCCCCCGCTATGCATGTAGTGAATCAGAATGAGAAATGAGGGGCTCCTTGAAAAAAAGACTGAAATAAGGGTTGGCGGTCAAGAAAACCTCACAAATCAAAGGGGATTATGTGATAGGGTATAGAAAGAGACAAAGAATTTGGAAAGAAACAAAGTGGAGCAAAAATTCCCGCCAGGTGGAATCCGAACCACGAACTCCAGAATACCGGACTGGTGCAATAATCACTACGCTACCGGAGAGGCGACTTTCCCCTCCACTTTCTGGGGTATTTATGTTAAGGTATTTTTGTTTCCTGTGCTTGGGGGTGGTAGCCAGCGCCAGCGTAGTGGTTATGGCACCAGACCGGTATACTGGAGGTCGTGGGTTTGGATCCCACCTGGCGGGCACTTTTTTCTCCACTTTCTTTCTTTCCAAATTCTTTACCTCTTTGAATACGCTACCACATCCTCACTTTTGCTTTCCGAGGTTTTCTTCACTGCCAACCCCTATTCCTGTCTTATTTTCAAAGAGACCCTCATTTCCCAGTCTGATATGTTACATGCATAACGAGGGCCTCTGTTCTGGCAGTCTTGGTGCCATAGGAAGCTTAAGAGGGTTCAACGCTGGTCTACCCCTCTTCAATTGTCGTAAACACTTGAGGCACGGCCCAGGGGTTAAAAAAAAGGTCCCCTTCACCCCGACTTGCCCGAGTAGGCGCTGGCTACCACCCCCAAGCACAGCAAACAAAAATACCCTAATAAAAATAAACCCAGAAATTGGAGGGGAAAATCACCCCGCCGGTTGCGTAGTGTTTATCGCACCAGACCGGTATTCGAGAGGTCGTGTTTTCGGATCCCACCTGGCTGGCATTTTTGCTCAACTTTCTTAATTTCAAAATTCTTTATCCCTTTCAATAACCTAGCGCATCATCCCCTTTGCTTTCCGAGGTTTTCGTGACTGCCAATCTTTATTTCTCTCATTCTGTCTTATTTTCAAAGAGCCCCTCATTTCCCATTCTGATTTGCTACATTTATATATATATATAGATATATTATAGTAGATATATAGAATAGATATATATATATATATATATATATATATATATATATAGATATATATATATATATTTATATATATATATTATATATATATATATACATATGGATATCCCACCAGACCAGTATTCTGGAGGTCATGCATTCGGATCCCACCCGACGGGCATTTTTCACGACTTTCTGACTCAAAAAATTCTTCATCTGTTTCTATCACCCACCAAGATTTCCACGATTTTCTTGACTGCCAACCCTTCTTTCTATCTTGTTTTCTACGAGACCCTCATTTTCCATTCTGATTCGCTACATGCATAGCGAGGGCCTCTGTTCTGGCAGTCTTGGTGCCAAAGGTAGCTTAAAAGTGTCCAACGCAAGTCGACCACTCTCTACATATCGTAGACACTCGAGTCACGTTCCGTGAGTTAAAAAGAAGGTCCCCTTCACCTCGAGTAGTCCGAGTAGCACTGGCTACCACCCTCAAGTGCAGGAAACACAAAATTACCTCAACATAAATACCCGAGAAATTGGTGGGGAAACAGCCCCGCAGGTAGCGTAGTGGTTATCGCACCAGATCGGTATTCTAGAGGTAGTGGGTTTGGATCTGTGGTCGTGGGTATTCGGAGGTCGTGGGTTGGAATTATACGTCTGTGTAGGAGTCCTTGGTAATCCTCTGTTTTCTTGGTACAAAAGACACAGGTCTGTTCAATTTTCGATCGACTACAGCGCACTCAATAAAATCACGCGGAAGGATGTATATCCAATGCCGCTCATTGCTGATGCCTTGGACTGTCTGCAAAGAGCGGAATTGTTCTCAGCCTCGAAATCCGCTAAGATTTTGGCGGATTTCAACGGAGAAGACCAATAAAGAAAAGACATTCTTCGCCACCCTTGATAGTGTCTACGAGTTCAACGTGATGCCGTTTGGACTTTGGAATGCTCCCTCAACGTTAGAGCTAATTACTAAGAAATGCCATTTTGCTACCTCAAGAATCAAAGTGTTAGTACAGATCATGAGCAACGACGGTATCCCACCTGACCGCTAGAAGGTGGCGGCTGTCGTCGAGTTCCGCGTCCTCAGCAACAAAAGCTCTGCGCAGCTTCCTTGGCCAAGCGTTCTACTTCCGCTATTATTTACGCAATCTCGCAACAGTTTCTTCACCCCTCAACAAGCACTTCTAGTCCGGAACTTTTTTTCAGTGGTCGTATGACTGCGAACAGACTTTTCAGCAGCTGAAGGCTTTGCTCCCTTCAGGGCCTATACTTTGCCATTTTGATGAATCGAGGCCTGTCATTCTTCATACTGACGCTAGTGGCCATAAGATTGGATCGGTTCTCTTGCACTCGGATCAAAAGCGTTGGTAGCGGGTTAATTCGTACACCAGTCGCTGCCTTAGTTAGGCGAAGAAGATCTGTAGTATCACTAAGCACGAGTGTCTCGCCGTGGTTTGGATGATCCGGAAGTTTTGCCTTACCTCTACGGCAGCCACTTCACCGTCATGACGGACCAGTATGCGGTATGCTGGTTGCAGACGGTCAAGAATTTAGCAGGACACCTTGGACGCTGGATACTTCGAATTCAGGAATATGATTTCACTGTCACATACCGATCCAGGAAGTAGCGCTGCGATTCCGAGGCCCTTACGCGTTGCCAACAGCAGCCATGTCACAATTTTTAACATCGGTGCCACCAGACAAGGTGCACCCTCTCGCACCTAACAACTGCACATCATTTGACCTGTCACGCCTGCCATCACTTCAAAGACAAGACCTCTACTGCTGTACCGCTATTGACCGGCTTACCGGCTCAACACAGCCTCCGAACTGTCGGCCCCGTTGTCAACTTCAGAGCTTCCGTTTTTTCAGACATTCCATCAACTTAGGAGCTTCCGAACGCTACGATGCCACTTATCGTGCTGTTGAGTTCCGGCGTGGCAATGAGATGCTACTTTTGACTCCCACGCGTTGGCGAGGATTAAGTGAGAAATCTTTGCCCCGCTTCACGGGTCTCTACACAGCGCTAGAAGAAACCTATACAGTAAACTATCGTGTGCCCCTACATGCCCCCCTCTTGCGCACCCGAAATTTTGGCTCCTCGTACGCCAAACGGAACTTTTCAACCCCAACGTGCCAATGGCCTCGAGTACAGACTACAACATTGCAAGGTATTTGTCGAAAGTCCGGGCGAATACCACAACGTCGCCGAGGTATACGAGGCAGGTGTGCCACTTCAGGCCATATAGCACAGTGTTCATGACTCTTTAAGACGTTGCTGGCATGGCACCGTGCACAGCCCAAACCGCATCACCTTGAACTCGTTTAGGCCGTCCGGGGTTATAAATGAGGTATTCTCTCAGTCTCTCTCGTCCACTTCAATTTGCCAGTAGCCGGTCTTCAGATCCACCGGTGAGAAGCATTTCGCATGGCAAAGGTGTTCGTGGGCGTCGTCGATTCATGGCAGGGGGTACACGTCCTTTTTGGTGATTTTGTTGAGTCGCCGGTAGTCAAAGCAAAACCTTAATGTGCCGTCTTTTTTCTTCACCAGTACTACCGTTGCAGCCCAGGGGCTTTTCGATGGCTGTATAATGTCGTGACAGAGCAAGTCGTCGAATTGGGTCCGGATGGCTTCCCGCTCGTGTGAAGAGACGCGGTGCGGGAACTGTCGGGTAGGCAGGGCTCCATCTTCGGTTTTTATTCGGTGCTTCGCTAGAGGTGTGGGACGTAGTTTTGAGTTCGACAAAAAACACTCGCTGTAGTGACGCAGCAAATCCAATAATTTCTTCCGTTCTTCTTGCGGCAGCGCCGGATTCACGTCGAAGTGATTCGGAAGCTTGCAGCTATCTTCGCGTTCGCGTTCAAAGTCGGCAATTGCGATCACGTCACTTGATTGTTGCGTTTCTTCCAGGTACGCAATTGCAGCGCCCTTGTTTGAATGCTGCTATTTCCCGCAGAAATTATTGACCAAAACTTGAGATTTGCGTTGGTTAATTCGCGCAATGCATCTTGCGACAGAGATACCGCGGTCGAGGATCAACCGTTGGTCACTGTCTACGATAGTGTCGATGTCAGGAACCATATCTTCACAGTAGACACTGATCGTTACGCTGGTGCGGGGTGGCAGGGTGGCATGATCGTCGGCGATGCTGATAGCAGCACGCTTTTCGGGGTTGGGTTCCGGCGTCATGCAGGGATCTGAGGAAAATGTTACAGACTTGGCCTGTAGATCAATTATTGCACTGTTGTCCGTCAAAAAGTCCATTACGACAATTACGTCACGGGAGCAGTTCGGCAATATGACGAACGCCGCAGGGTACACTTTGCCGTCTAAGGTGACGCGCGATGTGCTCGTTCCACTTGGCGTCACGAGGTGGCCTCCTGGTGTGCGAACGTGCGGACCGAACCATCTGGTCATAACTTTATTCAGCTTAGAGCCAAATGGTCCGCTCATGACTGAGTAGTCAGCTCCCGTGTCCATGAGGGCGACTATTTCAAAGCTGTCGATGGAGAGTTGAACGTCAGACGCTGCTTTCTTTGAGTTCTGGGTGCGTTGTGGCGTCGTATCTCGGCTTGTGTGTGTTGGCTGTCGGTCACTGTGCGTCGTGGTCGTCGTCTTCTCACTGTAATGTTCGGCCAAGTCGGGTACGCGTCACGCAGTGTGGTTGTCGTCGTGTTCGAGAGTCACGTCCGGGTTAGATCGGGTCGTCGAGTCGAGGGCATGTCAGGAATCATCGTCTTCCGCGAGTCGTTGCGTCGTTGCAGAAGTTTCATTTTTCCGCGATAGTGAAACTTTTCCTCCAGAAGATGCTGCTTTTAGTTTCCCTGGCGTGGGCTGGGGGACCTTCCACGTGCGAAATCCGCATTGCTATGGCAGTTGGGCGACTGCTATGGGTCGGGCGACGGCGATCGGTTGAAGCGGGCCGGTCCTCGGTTGGTGTTGGACAGTTATTCTTCGATCTCAGTAGGGTGCTGGCCGGGTCGGGGGCGTGGGGCGTCGACGGAGAAACCACGCAGTCCGAGTCTCCTGTACCGGCAGCGACGATAGATGTGATCGGCTTCTCCGCAGTGGTAGCACAGATGACGATTATCGGCGGTTCTCCATACGTCCGTCTTCCTCGGCGCCTGGTTTTGGCCTGCAGGTGGTCGAGCGGGCGACAGTGACTGCGGTAGGGCGGGACTTCTTGATGACTGGTGGGAGCAGGGCGGGGTCGTAGAAGAGCTGCGGAGTAGGTGATAGCTTGTGGCTCACGTGGTACTTCGGAAGGCGTAGAAGCACCCAAAGCGAGTGTAATTTCTTCCCGGATCACTTCACTCATAGTTGTGACTTAGGGTTGCGGCGTTGTTGGGAATAGTTTCCGCAGTTCTTCCCAGAAGACAGCGCGGATTGTCTCACGTAGTGTGTCAGAGCTAAGAGCCCTGGCATTGATCGAGTCCGCAACTAGTGCATTGATGGGACGGTCGTACTGCCTTCTGCGAATTTCGAACGTCTTCTACATGGCGGCCGCCTCGGACGCGAATTCGGCCACCGATTTAGGGGTGGGGGGTTGCGGAGAAGGCAAGCAAAAAGTTCTTGCTGTACTCCTCGCACCAGATACCGCAGTTTCTTTTCTTCCGTCATATACGCGTCCGCTCGACGAAATAGTCGCTTCATTTCCTCAACCAAGATTAGAACTCCTTCATACGGGTGTTGCATTCGAGTTTCTAGTAAAAGCGCTGCTCGTTCTTTTCTCACCAAGGTCATGAAGGTCTTAAGGATAACGCTTTCGAATTGCGGCCAGTCGGACAAGGCGGTCTCGTGGTTCTCGATCCAAGTTTGAGCTGGATCCTCCAAGTAAAAGAAAACATGCTGAAAGGTTTCTTCATCGTCCGACCTGTTGAAGATCCGCACGCACTCCAGCTTCTCCAACCATTCCTCCGGGTCTTCAGCGGAGCTCCTCGGAATGTTGCCGGTTCCAGGGGCTGCTGCAGCAGGATTGGCGACGTTGGTTCTTGAACTATGGTGGTGGTGCAGCAGTCGTTGTCTTGGGTCTTTCTGGCGGAAGCCTCCAACTCGGGCCGTAATCCTTGCAGTCGGAGGCTGGCTCTAGTAGGACTGGGCTCGCCGCTTCCAGAGTTCGTCATAAAGGGTGCGTACACCTCACCTCACCTCACCAGATGTCACGAAGCCAGAGACGACGCACTTCTCTTGAAGGAAAACACGTTTATTGGAGCAAACTTGTGCTCCCCTAACCACTCAAAGCACACAGAGGCAGCGAAGCAGCAGTCAACAAAGTGACGTGTGCGGGCGAGCGTTGACGATTGGAAAGCTGTGGCGTCTGCTCCACAGGCTTTTATCTTTCGGCGCGATTGCTTCTGGAACCGTGGATTTACATCCAGAACATTGAATATCAGAGAAAAATATTCTGGGCTAGTGACGTTAAGAAGAAAGAGTGTGCTTATCTGAATGAGTGTGATGAAGTTCGGGTTAGCCGAGACACGTGCCAGAAGTCATAAGGGTCGGTCGGAGACATGGCATGGATTGAGAATGTGGTGGTTGTATTGTCGGAACGTGAGACACGCGGTGCGCGGAACGAAAGAAAAAAAAAACAAATAATCAGACTAGGAGAAAAGAAAGAGGACAGCAGTCCTTGTCAGTCCTAGTCGCGGTAGTCCAGTAACCTTACTCGGGTGTGGCGTCAGCGCCTAATGCCAACCGAACGTCCTCACGTTGCTGCTTAGCGTCCGATGAGGTCCAGTGGCGCCAGGCAGGGTAGAAGCGGCAGCAGGCACAGGTAATGGGGGTGGATCCAACGGGTGGTCTGCCCGAAGAGGTTGCGGACCCCTCCTGGTTGGCCCGACGACCAGGCGACCCGGCGTAAGGCGCGGATGCCCGGCGCAGCGACAGACCAGGGAATCCGGCGCTGTGGCGATGGCCCCCTAGCCCCGGCAAGAGCTGTCGACGTCCCGGCGCGGTAGCACGGGCGCCGTTAATGAGTTTCTTCGCGATTCCAAGCCCGACGCCTAGCTCGAGCCGATGTCGCCGTTCCGTCCCCCTTCTCGCACTCCTACTGCCTTCTCATCATCAGCGCGCATGACATCGTGGCACATACCCTCGCACGGGGGACTTACTTGGCATCTCGTCACACAACCTCCGGCTTCAGAAAGTCGCTGGGGTGGAGCCGCACACACTTTCAGATGACACTGGTGATCGAAAGGTAGTGCAGGAAAACAAAACAGAAACACTGTTTGCACAGTCAACAGATTTCGTGAACCGGCAGTAAGCATCGTCTGGACAACACAACACTGCCGAGACGCCAAAGCAAGGTTGAACAGGTTGACCTCACAGCACAGATGCTTCTATTCGGCGTGGCCTGTTGGTGCGCTACGGGCTTGTCGTTTTGCTTGACAGCAGACCTTCCGTTACGCACAGGCCAACAGTAGGCATCTTTCTCGGAAGAGCAGTGCTCACCTCGATTTTCGGATTTGTCGTCTTGCATGGCTGACAAGTCCTCAGAAATCTTCCAAGGTCGGCGTAAATGGTTGGCCAATAGAACTCCCGGAGGATACTTTTAGTTGTTTTTAAAAATTGGTGATGATCTGGGACACCTTCATTTCCCTTCCTCATGACCGCTTCTCTGAAAGGATGTGGAACAACAAGTTGCTGGTTGAAGCGGCCAGATAGTAACGCGTACCGACGGTACGGCAGCCCCTTTTTCCAAACAAGCTTGCCGGGGTTCTCTTTATCGGAAGAGGACTGTGATGAGGCCATCTTTCTGCAGTTTTCTAGCGTCTTGTCCAGCTGCTGCTGTTGGCGCATCTCTTTTCTTGTAACGTCGGCGAACATGATGGGACTTGCTGGCCCGTTTTGCTGTACTTTGTGATGGACGCGGCTGGTGTTCTCGTCGGCCGAAGAAGGATGTGCTTCTCCACCGAGCACCGCTGGAGTTGCTGGATGCCTTGGTTGCTGTGGCTTCCATGCGGGGTAGGACTGTTGGGGTCCCTAACACCAGGTATGTTCCCCAGTATCAGGTCATACAGGGGGTCGGCCATACATTTCGCCAGAACGTGTCCTGTGAAATACGGCGTATCCACGTAAATGTATGCCTCCTCAAGGCGCTGCGTGGTGTTGTCTACGAACAGAACTGTCGACGCCTGGCCTGTGAAGCAACTGTCTGGAATAAGTTCCCGACGCACGAGGATGGTGTTGCTGCCGGTGTCTCGTAGAACGGAAATCAACCGCCCGTAGACCTGGCCGGTGGCCAACGGCATGCTGCTTGCCAGGCTTCCTTTTTGGAGCTCGCATTCTTCACCCCTGAAGGTGTGAGGGCCAGTTTGCGTTTGCCTTTGCCGCCAGTGTCCGTATTCACTCCTCTCTTAAGCGCGTTTTGCGAAAGTGCAAGCGGAGACCTGTTTGTTATTTGGCGGTTTGGACCGGCAGCTGTCCGTCTTGTGCCCGCGTTTTCCGCAGTTTTCACAGCGGGCAGCCTGGGCTGCTATCCTGCAGTCAGGAGCACAATGTCTGGTTTTGCCACAGATGAAACATGTGGGGCCTCTCTTGGTAAGGGTGTCGCCATGGGGCTCTTTCCTTTCGTCCCGGAACTTGCCCAGGTTTGCGACCCTATGAGCTTCAAGGAAGGGGTCACATGCTTCGGCGATCTCTTTTTTGGATTTTCATTCCCTCTCCTTGATGAAGATTGCCAGCTGGGAGGAGCAGCCCCGTAGAAATTGTTCAGCGATCATCTTGTCGCGTACTGCACCCCAGACGTCTCCAAGCACCGGTCGAAATATCCAG